>MBAC02010020.1:0-12522 GCA_001712635.2 Nothophytophthora sp. Chile5
TTTTTTTTTGCTTGCATCCCATCGAATCTGGCTGCAATGGTGCATTCACAAATGCTTCCTCGAGGCCGTTTCACTTGAGATGCATACTGGCTCTTGCAAGTTGCGGCAAGCTCGAGTCTTGCGCGGAGCTTCGAGCCGCAAAGCAACTCTGGAGGCAGTTGGTCTATCGAGTTCATGTACGATGATGGCAGTGAATCTATTTACCGGTACCGGTACTGCTAACCGTGCGGTTACACCCATTCGATACCTGGGGTAGCTATACTCCGTTCTTGACATCGATGAAATTGTAACTAGACTCATTGTGCGCTTTGCTCAAGGTTTCCTTGGGCGGCGAATTTTTTCGCCCAATACATAGAATGCTGTATGTGGGTGAGCTCAAAAGCATATGTTTTGCAGTCGGGCGGTTCGTAAAAGACAGGAAGTTTGCATCCGGGGTTTTGCGAATCGACCTGCATCTGCAAATTTGGACGGAATTCACAATAACAATCACCACTCACGAAATACCTCAGAAGACACACAAACTACCCGACCGGAGGACCATCCAAGCTCGCCCAGCCTCGAATACCTACGCGACGACCCATGTGCTCTCCCTCTAATGACGTTCAGGTTGCTTCTCTTGCAAGCCACACACGTCCTACTCCTCTAATGCACACTGGACTGCCGGCCGTCGCCCAAACACCGAGTGCACCCGTCCCTTCGCCACGTCCGAGCACCTCCTGCGCCGCCGCTGCCGCTAATCCTCGGCTCTCCTTGGTGCAGATCCTTTTCTCGCAGCCCCCTCGCGGGTGCCTTGCAGCCTCTCGATCTTCACACGCCACCGTTCTATCCGACACTTCAAGCTTCCATTACCTACCTCCGACCGCTATCGTCACCGGTCGCGCTACCCATCGCGTCACCAACTGCTTACTAAACTTCCAATGACGACTCTCACAGGCAAATTCGTTCACGCGTGGTCGGTCATTGCGACAAGGAAGCATGGTCCAGCTGGGGTTGGTTTATGGCGAAAGCTGCTTTCGCAAAACGTTTCAAAGTACTATGCAACCAAGATACGCTGTGATGGAGAACCGGCTTTTTTGTATGTTGCTTCACAAGGCATGCTTTTTTACACAGCCCAGTATTTGTATCGCCCTGGCGTCGCTCCCTACCGGTATTTGCCGGTTTCAAGAACTTAGTTCCTGCAACTTCAAATGAAAAATATCCCTTGGCGACTTTGGGAACGCAAATGAAGTATTTTTGCAGCTATCAAGGTGGGGCGTGCAACGTCCGGAAGATAGGCAGGTGCTTTTCCCGCTTTGAAGTACTTTATTGATATATGCTAAGGTAGTTGCCAATTGCCAATGTTACACATGCCTGCAAGGAACGGAGCGCGACCAATGCACTTGCACTTCAATGAGTCACTCGACGAGTCATGGGACACATGCGGGTGTGCTCTTCACAACGGCAGCGCCAAACCCAAGATCTTTTTACAAGAAACGGAAACCTGTATCTGAGCAATTCAGTGCGACCATCACTTACGTGTGCTTTCTTGGCAAGACCAGGTTCTGGCGGCGGAGCGAAACCTTACAAACATGGTGCTGTTTAGAAGAAGAACACATCCTTACAGTGTGCCGGTATCGTGCGAATCAACCACCTCAAGCACCAAAAGTTTTAAATTGTGTAGACGAAGTCGCCGACGCAAGATAGGCTGAGAATGACACACAAGACGGGGACAGATTCACTACATGTGTGTGTAGCTCGTGAGCGATATCCAGGGTTGCGCTGAGTTTGAGTGGAAGTGTGCCAACATCACCAACTTCTTATTTTGGGGGGGAAATGTGCTTCAGCACAGCATTGGAAAACATAGAGAAGCTGAATAAAAAAAACGCATTGCCCTTGAGGTAAAACGCACGACAGTACATTTGCCTCGTGTACCGATATTCAGCAAATTTGACGGTTTCAAGGTGAAAAGCAACTTCAATATGAACGGACAGCAAAAATATACTGAACTCAAGCTTAACCTGTGATACATGCATTGTAAATAACGGTACTGGTAATAAAGATCTTTGGAACTGTGCAGCACAGCGAGAGAGCAAACCCCAGCGCCCACCACCTCAATGACGTCAACTGTGTCTCTCGCAGACATCACAAAGCCACATACTTCGCACTTTAGCTAACCGTAGCCATGGTCTACTGCCTCCTTGGTGTTGCAAAGACACAGGCCAATGCTCGAGCCCAGGGGGAGGAGGTTTGAGCCGCATGCTTCCTCTCTCTCATTCGGGCATTTGCCTTCTCCTGCTCAAGTCGCTCTCCACTCCCAGCCCTCCACCGCCCGCGCCGCATTGAAACCAGCACTTCCGACGACTTCCACCTGGATTCGCAGTGCCAAGGTCCCGATGAATCGACTGCTGGGCTTGAGTCTGCTGTTTCTGGCTGCGAGTCAAGTTTCGGCCGCCGTCAAGCGGTATGATTGGCGTATCACGACCCTGAACACCACCATCTTTGACGGAGTGAGGGGATCTATCGGCTACGGCATCAACAACGAGCCAAGCGACTTGCATCCCATCGAAGTCACACTAGGCGACGAGGTCGAGGTTCACGTCACCAACGAGCTCACGGAGCAGACGTGCATCCATTGGCACGGTATGCGCCAGTTCGGCACGCAGGAAATGGATGGCGTCTCGGGCATCACGCAGTGTCAGATCCAACCGAATGTGACGGCGATCTATCGGTTCACGCCGGATAAGTGCGGCAGCTTCTGGTTTCATGGCCACGAAGAAGTGCAGTACGCCTTTGGACTCCGTGGTCCATTGATCGTGCACTGCCCAGCCGATCAACTGGTGGCTTGGGAGAAAACTGTCTACAAGGAGTACACGGTCCTGCTCGCTGATTGGTACCACGACTTGCCTGTGGGCGCCCCGATCTGGGACACCGTACTGATCAACAATGTGGGTCGCTACAACTGCACGGTGGCTGAGGCGGCGGGCAGGGAATGCGTCGCCGGTCGACCGCTGCCCCGTTTCACGTTCGTGCCTGGCAAGAAGTACCTCCTCCGACTGATCAACACCTCTGCCATGGCCTCGTTCAAGGTCAGTATCGATGGCCACACGTTCCAAGTGACTGCCGCCGACGGCGATCCGTTGCAGCCGTCCACACCGGTAAACTCGGTGATGCTCAACGTCGCGCAGCGGATTGATATCCTGGTCACCGCTAAGTCCTCTTCAACGCAGAACCAGTTCAGTCAGAAAAAGTCGACCATCGGCTCCTTCTGGCTGCGAGTGCACTCGCAGTTCGGCATCCCATGGACGGCGAGAGCTGCTGACCAAGTCCCGGAGGGGTTCAACCCCGATGCACTTGCCATCATCGACTACGAGAGTGGCGCGACCGCGGACCCCACCACGTCGAGCTGGACGACCGAAGTGTCCATTGGTGAGTTCGACTACACCCCTCGGAACGCTGTGGCGCTCCCAGAGACGCCGGATCAACGACTGGTGATGGAATTTACTCTGGGTGTCCTCCCTCCCAACCCCACCGCCTTCTTGGGGTACATGTCGGTTGACCAAGCCGGCTTCAGTTCTCTGGTGATCCCAGAGCATCCGCCGCTGTTCTCGATCTCCCAGGGCACGAAGACGGAGGATCTACCAACTACCGCCAATGCCGTGAAAATCAAGCACAACGATCACGTCGAAGTGGTGCTGGTCAACGAGACACCGGATCAGCATCCGTTCCACATCCACGCGCACTCGCCCTGGGTGGTCGGCAGTGGCCAAACTTCGCTCGACGCTATTTTTGCCAACAACATGAGCGCTCTGAGACTCAGCGACCCCATGCAGCACGACGTGTTCACGGTGCCTGGCTGCTCGACGGATGCCACGGGCGCTTGTGTGGACGTGGGCTACGTCGTCTTCCGCATGAATGCGGACAACCCTGGCGTGTGGCTCATGCACTGCCACATTGATTGGCACTTTGTGCTGGGTTTGGCCATGCTGTTTGTGGAGGCGGAGGACGTGCTGCAAGAGCAGGGACTGGATCAGTTCTCGTCGAATATGCTGCTGAGCGTGTGCGACGGAACCGGCAATTTCACCCTTTGAAGATGAGCGGAACGGCCAGTCGACGGACAGTGCGCTGGTGAGTGAGTGAGTACATGAATGGGGGAGATCATAGCCGACTCAGGTCTCCCATCTTCCGCATATTAAACATAATAATGACGGAACTATTCCATTTGATACCCTGCGCCAGCTGCATCAGTATTTTACTGCGATTTATTTCCAACGTATCATATTGTGAATTCCAGCCAAATTTGCCGCTGCTGCTGGAAGCCCATTTACAAAGGTGCTGTCTTTTACGAAACCGCCCAACAGCAAAACAACATGGTTTTGCGCTCACCCTGAGCACGAAAGCCAACTCAGTTTCTATATTGGCGTGATTTGAGGGGTGATTGGGTCGGGGCGATTGCAATAACCGACGTCGGGAATTTCGACTGGAACTCACAATATCGTACAACAGCAAAATGTGCAAAGTGCCGAAATTGAAGTTGGAATCATGAGACAACTTCAAATTGAAGTTGATTACCGGTATGCTACTGGTATTTTAGAATTTGATTTCTTCGGTGGTCGACATTCAGACATCTGTCTATTTCATTGATCGACTTTCCTAGATATTTCCCGGCCATGCAAGCGAACGAGCCAATGAGTCACGGGGTATCCAAATACGAAAGCTTCAGGCGCGGGCAGTTCTGGATCAGCCGACACTCCAGAAAGTTGGCAGCTGATCGCTTCCATGTGCGATGGAAACAAAAGAAACGTCCTGATTTCCTGCGAATGGCTCCAATTCGGTAATCAGCAGTGGCAAATGATTTCTCCCACGCTCTATCAGATGAGCGAAAGGGGCTTGGTATACTGCTACAAAAGCGGTCAACGTCCGGATCAACACATGGCAACGTCGCTGAAAAATGAGCACCGGTCATCGCTACAGTGTAAGTTAGTGCACAAGAAACCCGTCCATACTTGCTACGAGAAGTTGGTTTCCACCACGCAAAGCAGAGACGCGAGGGTGAGTAGGATACTTGTATCCCGGTACTTTTAAGTATTCGATTTATGCATTTGAGGATACGGATGGTGACATCCGTTCCCGACCTATCGTTCTCTATCCGAACACAAATTTAGCGTTCGTGACATCTTGATTTCCCAACCTATCGTTCACTATCCGAACACACAACTGACACCCACTATTAAATGCGTTATTCAAAATTTTGTGTTCAAAGCCCAGTGATGTTTGCATCTTAGTACCGATGGGGGGGGCCAAATTGAAAATTATTTCTAGCAATGCATTTGTATAAATAATGTATTATCTTTTAACAATTCACCAGCATCTAAAATCTACATGTCGAATAGTAAATAATAGTGGGTGTCAGATAAAATCGAGGATCCAAATATGCTTACTGATGTGAGCATATTATAATATTTGAAATGACTTGAACAATTATTATTTCCAAATATTAAAATAGTACGTTGTAAACATAATGTGCCGACTCAACTTTAAAATTGAGTTGCTTATTTAGCTTGTCCCCATTACGTTTCTAAACATAATTTAGTATTTTTGTGGCGCTAAACATGCAGTCGCCACCCAGATGGCGGTGTTCGAAGAGACCTTGGTTGTGTGTGGAGCTCTGCATCCTTAGCGATGCTGCAATGAAATGCCCACTGTGACCAGCTCCAGCTTCATGACAAAAGACCGCGTACCAGCACCCTTTGCTATCCATCCATTCAAGGACACATGAAGGCGGAGTGCGAAGCGGGCGCTACAAGCAGAAGGAGACGTCTCCGGCATGAGGCTGGAGCTTCGCCGCCACACCCAACCACGCGTTTGAATTCCTCATTCGGACATTTGCCTTCTCTCCCCAACATCACTCCGGCCCCTCGTCGAGCACACTCCTGGAGCGTCCCCATGACGCACCCCCGCGCTCCGTTCTACTCCCTTCTGGGCTTCATTCTGCTGATTGCGCAGCATCAAGTCGTCGTCTCCACGCTCATTAGATACGATTGGAATGTGACTCCCTATCATGCTGTCTACGATGGCGTCTCCGTCGATGCGTATGGCATCAATGATGGCCCCGGCTACGAGGCAGTGATCGAAGTGACTTTGGGTGATGAAGTCGAGGTGCATCTCACCAACCTGCTCGACAACGCGACGTGTCTCCATTGGCACGGGTTGAAGGAGCTGGGCACGCAAGACATGGATGGCGTGTCCGGCCTCACGCAATGCTATCTGGAAACCAATGGCACGGCGGTGTACCGCTTCACCCCCGACAAGGCCGGCACCTTTTGGTGGCACAGTCATGACGGTACCCAATACATCTTTGGATTGTGCGGCCCTCTCATCGTTCACAAGCGGGCGGACGAGCTCCAACCGTGGGAGGAGGACATCGCAGCCGAGTACACGGTGGAGCTGTCCGACTGGTACCACGCAGTCCCGAGCACGCCTCCAATCTGGGACACCGTGCTGATCAACTACAAGGGCCGGTACAATTGCAGCGTCGCCGAAGCGAATGGTCTCGCGTGCTCGACTGAACAAGAGCCGGCTCGCTTCCAGTTTTCTCCCGGGAAGAAGTATTTGCTGAGACTGATCAATGAAGGCGGATTGGCATCCTTCCTCTTCTCCATTGACAACCACGAGTTTCAAGTCGTCGCGGCGGATGGGGTGTCGATGGAGCCATCGGAGCAAATGAACACGCTGTTTATCAATGTGGGTCAACGCTACGACATCACCGTAGAGGCCCAAGAGTCCAGCGCGATCTACTACGACCAGGATGACCAAGTACAGACCCTAGGGTCGTTCTGGGTGCGTGCCACAGCGCAGTATGGGCTTCCGTGGACGGGGCGATCCGTTGACGAGGTCCCGGAGGGTTTCAACGCGGAGGCACTTGCCATCATCGACTACGAAGGGACAGAGGCAACAAATCCCACCACTGCAAACTGGACGACGATCAAGACGGTTCACGAATTCGACTTTACGCCGGTGAACTCGACACGACTCCCTGAAATCCCCGACGACCGGGTAGTCCTGGCGTTCAACATGTCCTCCGAGCCAAAGGGATACTTTTCTATCAACGGTGGGACATACAACAACTTCGTGGCTCCAGATGAGCCGCCACTCTACACGATTGCGTCTGGTGAGACAACAGCCAGTCTGCCTGCTAGTGCCAATGCCTACCAAGTGGACTTCGGGAAGCACGTGGAGGTAGTGCTCGTCAACGATATGAATGAGCAGCACCCCTTCCACCTACACAGCCACGCCCCTTGGGTTGTCGGTAGCGGGACTGCCACTCGCGAGGCCGTCAACTCCGGCAACTTGACTGCTTTGAAGCTCGATGGACCGACATTGCGTGACACATACACTGTACCACCTTGCGACGTCGATGACAACGACGACTGCGTGAATGTCGGGTACCTGACTCTGCGCTTTAACGCTGACAACCCAGGAGTCTGGATCTTTCACTGTCATATTGATTGGCACCTAGCAGATGGCTTGGCGATGGTGATAGTGGAGGGAGAGCAAGCTCTCCAGGCGAGGGGCGTCGCAGCATTCTCGTCGGCCATGTTGAGCGTGTGCAAGCGTGGCAACTCAGCGTAGTGCGACGGTCGCGACGCCTCCCCACCTTTTCATTGTTCAGAAGCACATGTTGAGCACATTGTCAAGGATTCTGATTGCTCATTTAGCTCAGTATCTCTAAGATCCGCACCAAGGGTATGGCAAATGGCCTTTGCTTTAAATTCGCTAGTAATAAAAAAACGATCACCTAATGTTAGCTCCTGCATCTCGGACCAATCGATGCATGCATCCAATTGACCCTAAGTGTAGTCGAGTGCACTGTCTGTGCGTGCATTAGCTTCCATGGGTGAAAAAGTAGTCGGAAAATCGAATTTATTTTTCTAAAAGGCAAATTTGGGTGCAGTGTTCAGACCTGTGTGATATTTAGCAAAATGATATCAGAAGTTGATGGAAGCGAGTCAATCGTTGGGAAATAGCGTAATAGACCTGGCCGCTTGATTACTCCCTCTTCTAGGTTCTTCAAAAAGATATAAATTGAAAATAGATTTTTTAGCTGCTCTAAATGAACGGTAGAACAGAACTAAAATACTAAGTATTAATAAAGTTCTGTTCATTTAGATCAGCTAAACTGGATGTGCTTTGAGCGGCGGTGCCTTAAGAGCAATTCGCGAGTCAAGTGGGCCAAAAATGACCTGATTGTAGGAATGGCAAAAATCCAAAAGCCCCGCTTCTTGCTCTGTAAGAAAACAGACGATATATCCGGAAAGCTCTGTACCAGTGACAAATGGTCAACTTTTCGCTTCCTCGAATGCAAAGTGTGGATATATGGAGCTGCGAAAATGGCATTCTGGAGCGCATGTTCACTCGCTCTTGTATTTCTTGACCAGCACACAACAGAAATGATACGAGCCGTACTATATTTACGATTTCGACGAGCTCAAAATGTGAACCATTTGACTCGCGGATTGGTTGTTAAATGACAAAATGCGAGATTTGAACGATCAGAGAGGGATATACTTTGGTATTTCAATCAGTAAAAAAAGAAAAATACTATTAAAAAGTAAAATGAATCATGAGACATATCAAACTTGAAGTGAGTAATAATTCACAACTGGCTTTCATTTTGGTGATTGATTTTGAGGATGCTGCATACTTGCATTACATGTAGTATATCTTGGTGAAGAGGTGAAGTGGTGAGGTGTGTGCCCGAGAGCTCACTGAGACGGGTGGGTGCATGGGCTCAGTAATTGACTGTACGCTTGGGATCGATTGGCACCGTCATGCACACATTTCCAACTGAAAAAACCCATGATGACCGGGAAGCTCTCCCCGAACGGTTCATTTGCTGTCTCAACCAGCATCAGGGACCTATTACCCACCAGCATGTGCAACTTTCTCCTGCAGCCTCCAGTGGTCAAAGCGACTCGCACAAGGCTATCTTCTTGTGCTTTTAGGAGATGCTGGCATCAACGGAATGAGCTCCTGGACAACGCGACGTGTCTGCATTGGCATGGACTGAAAGAACTGGGAACTCAAAACATGGACGGCGTGTCCGGCCTCACGCAATGCTACATCGCGCCGAACATGACTGCTGTCTACCGCTTTGCACCTGACAAACCCGGCACGTTTTGGTGGCGCAGCCATGAGACCACGCAGTGCACGTTTGGGTTGTGTGGTCCACTGATCGTTCATAACCATCCGGATGAATTGCAGCACGATATCGACGAGGAGATCACTGTATTGAGAGGATGGTCGTCGAAGCGAGCGAGGCTTGGGAGTCGATGCGAGTGGGGGGAAGTGAAATCCGAAAGTGATTGAGATGGAGTTATGCAAAAGCGCTCTGTAGAAACTACCCGCGTGTGTCCTACCATCAATCCTACCAAAGCTTACCTCCTATCTCCAAGCGGTCGAGCGCGGGCTGCGAAAAAAAATGCGCAAACCGGTTGTAAATCGTCTGCAGGAAGGCAACTTCAACTTGCCTTCTCTCAGCCAATGAGATTCGCCCAATCTTGGGGATCAACCCATCACATCACTGGAATCCTGCTAGGTTCGCACTAGTTTCGCACTAGCGCGTGCCTTCGGCAACAACACACGCCAAGCACGTGCTGAGCGGTAGGGATCCAGGCAGAAAGACAGCGAAGTGTTCAATCGCAACACCCCCATTCAATTCGCAGTCAACTCGCGCGTTCCGGTGATGCCACTGCGGTCGAGTAGGTAGCGAAGTGTCTTCGTCGATAACGTCTTGGTCAGGAAGTCGGCGAGCTGGTTGTTGGAGTCAACATACTCGAGTTCCACAACACCACTCGTCACCTTTTCGCGAATGAAGTGATAGCGAATGTCGATGTGCTTGGTGCGCGCCTGATAGCCGACTTTCTTCGCCAAAGCCATCGCCCCTTGGTTGTCCTCGTAAATCACCGTAGGATCAACCTGCTCCGCACCCATGTCTTTGAGTAGGAGCCGCATCCACACCACTTCCTTCACGCAGTCACTGAGAGCCATGTACTCGGCTTCAGTCGAGCTTAGCGCTACAGTCTTCTGAAACGTCGAGCGCCAAACCACCGGAGCACCACACATCGTCAGCACTATTCCGCTCACCGAGCGTCTGTCGTCGCGGTTGCCAGCCCAGTCTGCATCCGAGTACGCCACGAGATCTTTTTCAAGTAGTCCGTCGTACACGATGCCGAGGTTCTTCGTCTTCAGCAGGTATCTCACCACTCTGATGCCAGCATCCCAGTGCTTCTCACCAGGGTTCTCCAAGAATCGACTCAACTTGGCAACCGCAACCGAAATGTCAGGTCGGGTTCCACAAGCGAGATACATGTGGCCCCCGACTAGCGAGCGATACGGTTTTGACTTCATCTTAGCCTTGTCCTCGTCAGTTTGTGGCTCGTCGTCCTTGGTCAAGTGGACGCTCGGGTCAAGTAGAGTCAGGCACGGCTTCGCGTTGACTTGGCCGAACTTCTTGATGATTGACTCCGCGTATGCCCGCTGGCAAATACCCAAAATCTTGCGCTCCATGTCGTAGTCGATCTCGATACCTAGAATGAAGCGCGCACGTCCGAGGTCCTTGATGCAGAACTTCTCCGCGATGCCAGCCTTCACCGAAGCGATGACAGCACGGTCACGAGACGCAATCAGCATGTCGTCGACGTAGAGACACACGATGCACTCGTCGTTACCTTCACCTCTCGTGTAGACGCATGGATCAGCGTCAGCACCCTTGAATTCCATGCTCTTGAGATGTTTGTCAATCGTCTCGTTCCAAACCCGAGACGCCTGCTTGAGTCCGTACAAACTTTGCAGTAGTAGGCACACGACGTCGTCCTCGTCTTCAGCGTCCGCCAAAGTGATGAGATCTTGAAGACCTTCAGGCAAAACCATGTAGATCTCCTCATCAAGCTTTCCATACAGGAATGCCGTGTCGACGTCGCACTGCTCGATCTCGAATCCATCCGCACAGCACTTTGCTAACTTGGCACGGATTGAGTTCAGGTAAGCTACCGGTGCGTATGTCTCTTCGTAGTCGATGCCCTGTCGTTGCGAATACCCCTTGGCCACGAGACGAGCCTTGTGTCGGACCACATGTCCTTTCTCGTCGTGCTTCAACGCGAACACCCAGCGGCAACCGATCGGGCGCTGATGTCCTGGCTTGGGAACCAGTTTCCAGGTCTTGTTGGCAATGAGCGACTCGAGCTCACTTGCAATAGCCTTCTTCCACTCTTGCTGGTCCTCGCCGGTAGTCGCCTCAGCGTACGTCCGCGGGATCTCCTCTGTTGCAGCCATGAGTTGCCCTCCTTCGATCGAGAGCTGGTTGTCACTCGACTGGGCAAGACCTTGCTCCACCCTTTGACGCTTAGCTCCTGTTGCTGATGGTGCCACGACTTGCTTCTTGTGTGCACCCGCTTCCTCAGGATCCGTCGTCTTATCGATGTGACGAGCCCGCGACCGCGTAATCATGGGATGGTTCGGTCCATATGGAGCCACTTCACTTTCTGTGCTCGCGTCTTGTTGAAGTTGGTCCATGTCACCACTTCCATAAGTGGTCGGAACGGCTTGCAGCTCCCGTTCGAATTCCGGTCGGGGCTGCGCAGGAGGACCGCTGTTTTCGTCAGGTTCCATACGGGTCACCAGGTGCTCAGGATTGGTCGTCTCGATGAACTTCACCGTGCGCACAACTTGCACCTTCCCAGTTGCCACATTGACGACGCGGTATCCTTTCACACCGTCCTCGTAGCCCATGAAGCGGCACTTGAACGCCTTGGCGTCGAGCTTCCGACGCTTCTCGTCAGGGATGTGAGCGTAGCCAAATGCTCCAAACACCTTCACGTTCTTGAGCTGAGGCTTGGTCTGGTGCACGATTTCGTAAGGCGTCTTGACTGTCACAGAGTTGGGAAGTCGGTTGATGATCCACGCAGCCGTGTTGACAGCTTCAGCCCACCACTTCTTGTCTACGCTCTCATGGTAGAGCATACAGCGAGCCATTTCCACGAGGCTCCTGTTCATGCGCTCAGCCAGGCCGTTCTGCTGAGGCGTGTACGGCACCGTCTTTTCGTGCTTGATGCCGCTGCGGTTGAGGAAGGCCTTGAACTTTTGACCGGTGTACTCACCGCCATTGTCCGAACGCAGGCGCTTGATTGTCTTGCCTGTTGCGTTCTCTATTGCTGCCTTGAAGATCTTGAACTTCAGTAGCACCTCCGATTTGGCCTTCATGAAATAGACCGTCACGTGGCGTGAGTAATCGTCGATGAATGTGACGACGTACGTACAGCCACCAGGTGTCTTGGTCTGCATCGGACCCATTACATCCGAGTGCACCAGGTCAAGCACACCTGCACTCTTGACGAGCTTGTCCGGGTATCGTGGAAAGGCGTCGGCTCTCATCTTGCCCATGCAACATCCTGCGCAGACGTGGTCGGTCGACCCATCGTTCGTGATACGAGGTACACCATCAGCCATGCTCAACAGCTGTTCGTAGCGCTTGTACGGGATGTGGCC
>MBAC02010025.1:0-12542 GCA_001712635.2 Nothophytophthora sp. Chile5
CTATACGACCTACACGTCGGGGAAGAGCCTGTTCGCGCCGACGGACTCCGACACGGAGTTCCCCTTCTGCACCGTCGAGTTCGAGAACACGGTCTACTACAACTACACGGCCGAGCATGAGGCATAGGCGACGGCATCGAACTTTTGAATATCCTGTTGAACAAATAGGTTATACTTTTCTGTAGCTGCTGCAGATCTGCGGTACATTCGTGATGGCAGCATCTTGTTTTAGCAGGCAGTCTCTGGATCAAGTGCACTGTCAAAATGGCGCTGTCTTTCGATTGTGAGGGCCCTCCTTCGTTTCTTCTGATGATTAGCTGCGCCACTAATGATCTGTGGCCAGTCTGCAGCTGGAGAGCCTCGTGTTCGCTTGCCCTTAGCAATGTCACACGTCCCGCACGACTTCGATCTGTCACCAAGAATGCTAGTCGAGTTTGATCTGCACGCAGTGGATACTCGCTGCTTCAGCGTCGACTGATAAGGATCTGGGTGCATTGCATGTACCACGTCGAGTGTCACACCGTCGCCGGCCCCAGCCATTTGCCATTCAACGTGGAAGGCGGCAGGACGCAGCAATGGACGGAGGTGTTGTTTGCCTGGATGTGCTAGCATCTGTCGCGGCATAATCATTGCCGAAGCACCCAATAACCCGCCTTTTGGCCGGTCGTTCTCAAAATACCAGCGGACGTTTGGTCGTACCCGACGCATTCATGCAACACCCAGATATCATACACGGGTTTTAGCCGTCATGTCGGATTCACCCACCACCTGGCGAACGAAGTCAAAATCCAGCGAGTGTGTGATTGCCATCAGTGTTGACGACGGTCGACAGCTTCAGATGATTATCCCCTTTGAGCACTTTCCGCTCGGTCCGACTGGTATATCAGTACATTTCTGCTCACCACACACAAACTCCCTACTGATATAGGAGAACTACCCGCCACACACGTCTCACTCAGATGTCATTCAGCGTCATCTCCCGCCGCGACCAGTTTAACTTGCGTGACCTCTTCCTCATTCCTCAACTTGACGGCGACTACGCACTGCAAACACAAACACACACACACACGCATACCGACCAACGTCCAGTCAGCACCTGTCCCGTCAGCTCCAAGTCGCCAGCCCCCGCCTCCGCCCATGGAGAAGACGAACGCCATGGCCTCCAAGCAGAAACTGTCGGAGCGCCGCACGGCCTGGACCTTCATGCGCGCGTTGCTCTGGAAGAACTGGCTGCTGAAGAAGCGTCACCCGATCGCCACGGCCAGCGAGATCTTGGTGCCTGCGATTTTCATTCTGGTCCTCGGCCTGCTGAAGACACTGACCACGACGGTGGATGTGCCTGCCGGCTGGAGCGACACGGACGCCTCCACCAGCGACAGCTCCATCGGCACGAGCTACAATCTGTTCCAGCCCACGGGCCAGACGATCGAGTGGGTGGCCGCCGATCTGCCCAAGTTCTCGCTGCACGAGACGTCCATGACCGGCTTGATCCTGAGTCTCGGGCTGCAGTCCATTTCGGACGCCATCCGTCTGGAGGAGCTGTCGACGGCCGACCAAGCCACGTGCACGACTGGCGTGATGGCGGGAGGGTTGGTTGACACCAACACGTCTTCGGCATATCGCGTCCCGACCGAGTGCGCCAGTAAAGTGTCCCCCTACAAGATCGGCATCGCGCCGGACAACGCCTTCACCCGCAACTACTTCGCCGAGACCATGGACCTCTGGTACCCGCGCATGGATCTGCTGAACTCATCCAGCAGTTCATTCGTCGTCCCGTCGTTCAAGGAAAGCATCGAGTTCTTCGACTCGAACGACGCACTGACGGAGTACGTGAAGAGCGACGACTACGGCAGTGGCCTGGAGAACCCGCACATTTACGCGGCAATCGTGTTCGACTCGGCTCCAGAGGGCGATGCCATCGGCTCCTTCGCGTCCATCGAGTACTCGCTGCGCTTGAACTCGACCGAGGGCGACTCCGTGGGCCGCGTGCCGACCACGAGCAGTTCGCTGCTGGACGTGGAGGTGTTCCAGAAGGATATTGACACGGATTACTACTCGCGATACACGGTGACGGGCTTCATGACGCTGCAGACGCTCGTGACGCGCTTCGTGACGTGCATGCCCGAGTGGACCGCAGCCAACCAATCGACCACTGGTGCGTGCCAACGCTCGCAGACCACGGCTCCAGCGTCGACGGCCCTGGACTCGACGCTTCTGGACTATCTGAAGGACGACGGGATGATCCAAGAGGTCCTGAGCTCCGTTTTCGGGTCTACCAACGGCTCGTTCGCCAGTCTTCTTGCCGATATGTCGGACGACACGAAGGATCTGCTGCTGACGCCGTTGCGCCAAGCCCCGCAGTCCTACATGGGCGCCACGGTGGCTCCGTTCCCGACCGATACCTACGCCAGCTCGTCTTTCTACGAAAGTATATCCGACGTCTTCGCCGTGGTCTTCGTCCTGGCGTACCTCTTCACCATCTCTCGCATTCTGGTCGTGTTCCTTCAAGAGAAGGAGCTGCGACTGCGGGAGTTTATGAAGATCTTGGGCGTCACAGAGAAGACGATCACTATCACGTGGTTCATGACCTACACGTCTCTGCTGTTCGTCGGCGCCGTGATCCAAGCCATCGCGGGACTGGCAGGCCTCTTCCCGAACAGCTCCGTGATCCTCACCTTCCTCTTCTTCTTCCTCTTCGGCATGAGTGTGTTAGCACTCGCCTATCTCATCAGCACGCTCTTCAACAAGGCGCGGATCGGCTCCTTCGTGGGGATGGTGATCTTCTTCTTCATGCACGTGGTGTCGCAGGCCTTCTCGACCGGCACCAGCGCCAACACCAAGACGATTGGCTGTCTTCTCGCGCCTGTCGGGCTCTCGCTTGGAGTCACAGTACTGGCCGATGCTGAGACCACAGGCGCCGGCGTGACCTTCTCGAACGTGAGTTCACTGAGCGACAACTTCCGGTTCAGCACGGCGCTCTACATGTTCGCCTTCGACACGCTTCTCTACACGGTGCTGGGGCTCTACTTCGACAAGGTGATGCCCAAGGAGTACGGCACGTCGCTCAAGTGGTACTTCCCGGTCTCGCCGTCCTACTGGCGAAGTCGTCGTCAACGTGGCACCACAGTGCAGACGCAGGACGCTCTGCTGGACAACGTGTCCTTGGATATGAACCCCAACATCGAGCCAGTGAACGCCGAGCTGCGAGAGCAGGAACGTCAGGGTGAAGCGCTTTCTGTCCAGCGAATGCGCAAGGTCTTCCAGGTGCCCGGAGGCGAGAAGGTGGCGGTGCAGGGACTCAACATGGTCATGTACAAGGACCAGATCACGTGTCTGCTGGGCCACAATGGTGCCGGCAAGACGACGCTCATCTCTATGCTGACTGGAATGGCCGCGCCTTCGAGTGGCAATGCCACTTACCGCGGTATGACGGTGACGGAAGACATGGACGAGATGCGTCAGTCGCTTGGAATCTGCTTCCAGCACGACGTGCTTTTTCCGGATCTGACTGTGGAGGAGCACTTGCTCTTCTTTGGCCAGATCAAGGGATACGCGAACGAAGAACTGCATGGCGTGGCTGAGAAGCAGATCCGTGAAGTGGGACTGACTGAGAAGCGCGATTCGAAGCCAAACGACCTCTCCGGTGGCATGAAGCGCAAGCTGTCGGTGGCTGTGTCGTTGCTGGGCGACAGCTCGTTGGTGTTCCTGGACGAGCCGACGTCCGGAATGGACCCGTACAGTCGTCGCAGCACGTGGGAGATCCTGCTGAACAACCGCAATGACCGAGTCATGGTGCTAACGACGCACTTCATGGACGAGGCCGACATCTTGGGCGACCGCATCGCCATCATGGCCGAGGGTGAGCTGCGTTGCTGCGGGTCGTCGCTGTTCTTGAAGAACCGCTTTGGCGCTGGCTACAACCTGACGCTGGTGAAGGACGACGCCACGTGTGATGACGATGCTGTATCTGCCTTCGTCAAGTCTTTCGTGCCGGCTGCTCAGTTGCTGAGCAACGTGGGCAGTGAGATCGCGTTCCAGCTGCCACTTGCCAGTTCAGCGCAGTTTGCGACCATGTTTGCTGAGATGGACCGTCAACTGTCGCCACTTGGCTTGCTGTCGTACGGCGTCTCCGTCACCACGCTGGAAGAAGTGTTCATCAAGGTGGCGGAACTGGGCGACGAGAACAATCAGCACACACTCGGCAACAACACACACAGAAACTCGGCCAAGTCGAACGAGGTCTATCAGCCTTGCGACGAGATCATCACCACCACGCCCATGTTCCAGACGCATCTGCGTGCTCTGCTACTCAAGCGCTTCCGCTACGCCAAGCGCGACAAGAAGACGATTATTTTCACGACCGTGCTGCCGATTCTGCTGATCGCCTTCGGGCTGGCGATCCTCAAGGGCAGCGGCCTGGCAACCGACGACCCGACCATGGCCTTGACGACCGATGGCTATGCTGGAGACACCACTCCGACGCCGTACGTCTGTCAAGCAGGTTCAGGGGCTGGCGGATGGTGCAGTGAGGTGATGGCGTCCTCGTACTTCTCGGGCGCTGACGCTCAGGAGCTCTCGATCTCCGACCCGGCCTTCGACTCCAGCTCACCGACGGTCTTCGACGTGACGTACACGGACCCGACGATCAACGCCAGCGGATTCACCGGTTACGGTCTGGCGATGGGGCAGCAGCTCTTCAACCGCGGCTACGGGAAGGGCGCCGACCTGGTAGAGGGGCAATATGGCGCCTACTTGGTGCACGGCGACAGCGACCAGAACTTGTTTGGCTACAACCTGTTCGTCAACACGTCGGCTCCCCACTCGTCTGCGATCTTCAAAGCGCTGATGGACCAAGCGCTGTACCGCTTCTTCGCTGCCAACTCGAGCGAGACCTCGGCGTCGACTGTGAACCTCAAGGTGAACAGCTACCCGCTGCCAGTGACGGCCGCCACGAAGGCGTTCTTTGGCTCGGCCATCGCGTTCGTCGCGTGCATGTTCATCTGCATCGCGTTCACGTTCCTGCCGGCGTCCATCGTGGTGTTTCTGGTGAAGGAGAAGCAGTCGGAGCACAACTCGAAGCACCAGCAGCTCGTGTCCGGCATCTCGTTGCCCGCCTTCTGGCTGTCCAACTACCTCTGGGACCTCATCATGTACATCTTCCCGTGCATCATGGCGCTCGTCTTGATCTACGGCTTCAACGTGTCTGCGATGACGGGCAAGGACTGCGATAGTTGCACGGGGGCCACCTTCCCGTCGGTGATCCTGCTCTTCATCCTCTTCGGCTTGGCCATCTGCCCGTTCACATACTGCCTGTCCTTCGTGTTCAAGGAGCACGCAGCGGCGCAGACGTACACGATCGCCATCAACTTCGTCATCGGCGTCGTGTTGATGATCGTCTCCTTTATCTTGGACGTCATTGGTGGCACGACAGGCGATGTGAACTCCGTGCTCGTCTTCATCTGGCGCTTGTCGCCGCTGTTCAACCTTGGCAATGGCTTGCTCCAGCTGGTGCTGAACGACATCACCAGCATTCGCAACAGCGAAGACGACAAGACCAGCCCCTTCAGCTCGGACATCATGGGTTTCGAGTTGCTCTACCTGTTGGTCACCGCTGTCATCTACATGGCCTTGGCTATCCATCGGGATTACGCCATGACCTTCGCCAAGGTCAAGGACAGCAGCGCTTCGGATCTCGCCAGTCTTGGCGAGGGCCATGAGATGGATGCCGACGTTGAAAAGGAGGCTCAACGCGTCGCCAGTGGCGGTGCTGACGGCGACGCCGTGAAGCTCGTGGGACTGCGCAAGGTCTATCCGGGCGGCAAGGTGGCGGTTCGAGACCTCTCCTTCGGCTTGAAGCGCGGCGAGTGTTTCGGCTTCCTCGGTATCAACGGCGCCGGCAAGACGACGACCATGAAGATGCTCACGGGTGACGTCGTGCCCAGTCGCGGTACGGCTACGCTCGGAGGCTTCGATATTCTGACGCAGCAGATCGAGGTGCGTCGGCAGATCGGCTACTGCCCGCAGTTCGACGCGCTGTTCGACCTGCTGACTGTGCGCGAGCACCTGGAGCTCTTCGCTGCCATCAAGGGCGTGGCCTCGTCAGACTTGGAAGCTGTCGTGATGGAGAAGATCCACCAATTGAACCTGGCGGACTTCGAGAACAAACTGGCAGGCAGTTTGAGTGGCGGCAACAAGCGGAAGCTGTCGGTGGCCATCGCGATGATCGGCAACCCGGCCATCATCTTCCTGGACGAGCCGTCGACTGGTATGGACCCGGTGTCTCGCCGCTTCATGTGGGATGTGATCGCGGATATCTCGACTCGCGGCAAGGAATCCACGATTGTGCTGACGACGCACAGTATGGAGGAGTCGGAGGCCTTGTGCTCTCGCGTGGGCATCATGGTCGGCGGCCAGCTTCGCTGCTTGGGAAGCGTCCAGCACCTCAAGTCTCGCTTTGGAGACGGTCTGATGTTCGACGTCAAGCTGGATGCACCGACGGCGGACGAGCTGGAGTACCTGCTTCAGCACTTATTCGGCGATGGCGACTCCAGGCTGCGACCTGAGGAGATCGAGGACAAGTGCATTGCATTCGGCAACGCCGCGTTGGCTCAGCGAGTGGTGGCGTCGCATCCGACCGGCTACAGTCTCGCCGTTGCCTTGGAGCGCGACGGCTTCATCCGAGCTGAAGCCTTCTGCTCGTGGTGCGTGGAGGAAACGCGCTTCGACGCGTTGAACGACTACCTGGTGAACGCCTTCGGAGAGGATGGCGTGGTGGTGATGGAGCGCCAGAACGACTTCTGCCGCTTCAAGATGCGCGGCTCCAACGACGAGCTCAAGCTGTCCAAGATGTTCGCGCTGGTGGAGGACGTCAAGAGCAAGATGCACATCCGTGAGTACAGCGTCTCGCAGACGACGCTGGAGCAGATCTTCAACTCGTTCGCGAGTCAGCAGGAGGAGGAGCAGGGTGTCGCACGAGGCGTCTACCAAGGCGCATAGTTGCCTTCGTGTATCATAGCGAGGCATCCCTTTAGTAAATGCATACATACACTGTTTTCTTATACTTCGACGCACATGTGTAACATTGCGGGCATGAGTCTCTCATAAGGTCGTATCGTAGGTAGTAGGCGTCGGCTTCTGGCTTCGGTATACAGCGAGAGCAAGACTTCTCAGCCAAACGGAGCGGTCAAAGCAAAGGAAGAATGGGAGGAAATCAAATCTCTTTTCACTTTTTACAAACGATTGATCGAGTAGCTTCGATTCGCAACATTACGGACATGTATGGGCAGGTGAGTCTACAGACCGTGTTCGGCCGTGTAGTTGTAGTAGACCGTGTTCTCGTACTCGGCGTCGCAGTACGGGAACTCGATGTCCGAGTCCGTGGGCGTGAACAGACTCTTGCCCGTCGTGTACGTCACGTAGCACCCAAGCACGAAGCACACGATGACCACGATGATGGCCGGGACCTTCTCGTACATGGGCACACGCTCCCAGGCCTTGATGAGGTAGAAGATGATCGGCAGCAAGATGCAGTTCACGGTGATGCACGAAGCGCCCACGAAGTCGGCGAAGTCCGAGAAGTGATCCTTGAAGATGATGGACAGCACCACCAGGATCACGATGATCACGATCCGCAGCGCAATGTACTTGAGCGTGTTGACGCCGCGGTACTCGGCCGCCTCCTCTTCGGCGTCGTCCTTGTGTCGGTTCTCCGCGTCAGCCACCGACACGTACGACATCTTGGAGCTGCGACGGACGGAAGTCGTGTTGGCCAGTGCAGCGTCCGATTGCTTGGAGAGTGGGTCCGCGGGCGTCTCCAGCTCGTCGAAGCCGAGGCCGTTCTCAATGTCTTCGGGTACCTTCTTGTGCATGCCCAGAGCCAATCGCTCGGCGATGTAGAAGGCAGGGTTGATCAGCACGGAGAAGGCGATGGTGATGTGCAGCTGCATGAACAGGTAGGCCAGCACGATGGTGCCCCAGTTCGGCGCGAAGCCCAAGGTGGTCAGGCCCGTCTCCGAGTCCGGGTAGATGGTGAACAGCAAGTTGCCGGTGATCTGGCAGCCAACCGCCGAGTAGGCCGTGCTGGCCAGAGTCAAGAACAGGCACGAGATGAATCCCACGGTGACACCCACGACGCGAGGCATGCGAGTCGGGTCGCTGTGCTGACGCTGCAGGTCCGGGATGACGATGCCAGCTCCGTAGGCGAGCGACAGGTTGCCGAAGACGCCCGCGACTTGGGAGAACCCGAGATCCGGAGCTGGCACGGTGGGGTGGCCACGCATGCCGTGCATCACGACGGCCACGCCAATGACATCGGCAATGATCGTGCCCAGGCAGCCAGCGAACGCGGCACCCGCTCCTTCCTTCAACGTCGGGATCAGACACACGGGCAGCACCATGAGCGCCATCAAGATGATCCACGTGGTGGCGCTGAAGGCGTTCGGGAACAGGCCGTCCAGAAGCGAGCCGCCGAGCACCAGGAACACGCACGGGATGAGCAGACACGAGCCCATCTGCGAGACCACGCACAGCCAGCGACCGGTCTGGCCCATGCACCATTCGCCGAGGTCGCCGAACGTCTTGACCGACTTGGGCGCCAGCAGCATGACCTTGGACATGGTGATGGACGAGTAGATGTTGGCGAAGGCCATGAAGGCCATGGCGATCACGGCGATCACCGGGCCGGCGCGGGCGAAGTTGCCTGGCATACCGAGCGTACCAATGCCGTAGATGCAGCAGAAGAGGTTGAAGGACGTCTTGGCGTCCTCCAGCGTGAAGAAAGGCTTGCCGCCCATTGTGAAGAAGTCGACTAGGAGGTGGGGGAGTTGGCTGGGAAGTGGCTTGAGGAGAAGGCAGCCAAATCGGAAGTGAGCTGTGGTTTACTCGGGACTCGACTGCGGGGCCAAGAAGCAGCCCAGCTGGCTCACCCATGTAAGGGGTCCAGACGGCAGAAGGGAGAGCAGCAAGTGCCGCGCTCTTATCACGTCTCCTCTATACCCTTTGCCATCCGTTTTCTGTGGAACCCTTCAGGATTTTCGGAATGAGCCAGGTGCGAAGGCTTCAAGCAGGGAGAGATTTGAGACCGTGCGTCCAGAGTGAATATATAAATCCACTGCACGTCTGCAGGTATTTTCATGAAACTACGTGTATCGGAGTGGTCACGCTTGACCCAGTGTCGGACCTCGGACATGTTCTGAAGAAAATGCATTGTCCAAAGTTCGCCGCTCGCATGTCAACCATAGTTAGACCAGGTAGCCGGTGCTGTGGAATAAAGTATGTCGGCGGTCTGGTCTCGTTAAACGAAAAGCGAAAGAGAATGCGGAAGCAAAGCTCACATTTCTATGAGGCTCGGAGCTGCAAATCTACCGAGTTTCCGTGAGCCAGAGCACCATAGAGACCGTTCCAACTCAGAAGTAAATCCATGTCGTTGCACTTCAAGTACTCCTTTATTGCAGATTCGTCTAATCAAGACTTTGCCTGGTGTTTAGACGCTCGCTCATGACGGGGCCCGTGTCACTCGAAACTCGCCGCGCTCACGTATATCGCGTGATACTCGCAGGGTACGCTGCGTGATACTCACATCGTCGGCAGTTCTGCACCTCTCCAGATCGCATTGATCGCGTCTCCACCTCGCATCCCGAAGCCTGCCTGCCACATGTGGAGCAATGCTATTGTTTGTGCCACTAACTTGCGACTATCGACACCATTTCATCCCGGTGCATTACCCTGACGTAATGCTTTGCTGGGGCGATGAGCCTTTCGGAGGCGACTTCCCGGTGTTTTGGCCGAAAGTGACGGACGAAAATGAAGGAGCATCTACACTTTCACTATGGTGCAGCTTTTCAATCTGAAGATCCGGAGAAAAGTGGGAGCGTACGTCGTCATCTCTTCAACGCTCAGTCTCTCACCTGCTGCATGTGCACCTGTTCCTCGGGGATATTCTCCGTATCTATCTTCGAGGCAGGCCCACTATGGGTGATCGAAGGTGTCAAACTCGCGGCCTGCTTTCTGTTCATCGCTCTCGGCAAAGCCGTACCACGGCGGAGCATTCCCACACTGGCCATGGCCGTTCTGACAAAACACAAAGTGGTGAAATGTACCAGAGCGGAAGGCACTTCAGTGCAGTGTTGATGCTCCTCGTCCCCGGGATGCTCTGTGCTGAGCTATCCGGATACAGCGTTCGGTTTGAAGGCCACATTGTGGCATGCGGAACGCGTGGACAACCCGGCAGGTGCTCTCGAGCATCTGCAAGTCCCTTGCAAGTCTCTCCTTCCATTCGCACCGACGCAGACCTCGAAGCGCTCCGTGAGACCGCCACAAATGGAGGCCCTTGTGACTGCAGGTGGTGGTGCACTGCCGGCAAAGAGATACTCTATGCCGCCGCCGAGCAAAGCTGAGCCCAGCGCAGGTATAATGTGGCAACGCGTTAGCGTGGTACATTGCATGACACCGGAGCGAGATTGACGCTGGAGCAACATGCCGATGAATGTATTAAAATAGCTGGAGCGGGGCCATGATCGTTCGCTCCGTGAACATTTCGAGCGAACAGGTGAGCACCAGATAAGGTCAAAAACAGTGCTGGCCGAGTCTGTGAGAGCGCCGAAACAAAGCAAGCAAGAAATGGCTGCAATGCGGCAAAGATGGCTGATTGGTGACGGACACGTCGTCACGTCCAAGCAGTCGGTCATCTGGTTTCTGACCCACAGACAAACAAATCGAGCCAGGGGCAAGCTTGAGCTGCGCAATGCATGTCCAACTGCTCGCGGTGTTCCTGAGGTTGCGAGTTAATTTAGCAGTTGGCTACATAAAAACAATTAATATGAATTAATAGATGAAGTGCGGTGGACACCTCCATGGGCAACCAGCCATCTGTCAACGTGCATTTGGCCTTGCTTGGTGTTCTCGATGCAGAGTGTGAAACCATGCCGGTAAGTCTGGTTTCCGAAGGCTGAAGGGATCTGCCTTTTGGCTCAGCAGATGACCTTGTTCGAGTTCGTCAGCTCGAAAAAATTAAAAATGATTTGTTTGGAGTTGTGCAGCAAACATTTCTTATTTATTAAAGAAAAAGGTTTTCATTACACGATTGCATGTAATTTACCGAATTGCTTTTAGTACTACATGTACTATTGTAATGTCCTAGTGTGTATTACAATACGTGCATTTTCTTCCGTTCCAGCACACTAAAATACATGAAATATAACAAGATTGCTTTCACAAAAATATGTTTCTCCTTGAGAGTTGCTTGGTCGCTTGACCCGCGCTCACAGAATGGCGCGGCAGCGCCGACCACGTGCGGCATCGACATGCCATCTCCTCTCTACACGCGCAGCTCGTGTCCTTACGCGGCTCCATTGAACTCCGCCTTAGTTCTCGTCTAAGGCCTCCCGTCGACGCCGTGACGACTCAGTGAACACCCGCCCCACCGATGGTTCCAGCCTTCGCGCCGATGATTCCAGCCTTCGCGACGACGAGCTCCTTCGCAAGAGCAGCGGCGCGACGCGGCTTGTGCTGCTCGCGGCCACGGCTCCGATGTGGCGCACGAGCGTGCGGATGCGCTGTCTCTGCTGTGCCTTGGCGCGCACGACCACGATGGATTCGCGCCTCTGCACTGCGGCGGTTCGCTCGAAGAGCTCGCCTTGCGGCCCCACCATCTCGACGAAGGAGCGGAACAGCTGCACACAGGCAAACGGGGCGTCGTTTGTGTCCAGCACGCCAGTGATCACGCTACTCCAGAGAGCCTCGCTCTTCAGGGGCGGAACGGCTGAGCTGCGGATCGCCCACTGCTTGCGCTGCTGCTGCAGTGTACGGCGCAAAAGCTGGTCCCAAACGTTGAGCGCCATGGGGAACAGTCTGCTGCTGTATCGGCTACGGCCCTGGCGCAGCTCGCAGAACAGATCCTCGATGGTCGAAAGCACGACGGCGAAGAAGTCGTCGGCCCGCAGCACGGCGGCTAAGCTGTCGGCGCTTAGTGAGAGCAAGTCGCACTCGACCTGCGTTCGAACCGAGATCTCGCTCACGGAGTGGGTGAGGATGCCGCGCTCTCCGAAGTAGTCGCCCCTGGTGTAGCGCGCGATGAGTTTCTCGGAGCCGCTCCGTCTGGAAGTGGCCACCAGCTGCCCCGTCACCACGAAGAAGAGACCGTCGGACAGCATGCCCTCGGTCAACACGCACTCCCCGCGTGGGTAGCTATTGAAGCACAGGCGATCGGCAATAGATCGGGTGAGGCGGGTGAGACTGGGGACGTCTCCCTGTACCAGCGGGCGGAACACCTTGAAGATCAGCGCTTGCAGTGACAGATCCGCAATGTGCAACACCGTTTCCTGCCGGATTTTTGGCGGGAGATACTCGAAAACCTCCTGGTAAATAACGCCGCGATGCGAGGACCAGAGCATGGACAGGAACGCCTGCACGCGTCTGTTGAGCGTCGCGCTCACCTTCCAGCGCGCGAGACTGTGCTCGACGGCTATGTGGTGCTTGCGGTAGTGGACTTCGTTGTCGATGGAGGAGATGAAGAGGCTGGCGATCTCTCCGATCATGAACGCCAG
>MBAC02010028.1:0-37067 GCA_001712635.2 Nothophytophthora sp. Chile5
AGTTCCCTTTGCAGTGCGCACTTGCAAAGGTGCACTGGCCACGAAGAGGCCGGTGACAGAACACAACTGAAGCCCAGTCGCATGGAAAAGAGAGACCCAGAACAGACCCGCCACGTCGTCATTTCACTATCCTCTACTGTTGCTAATTGCTCGCGCTCGACTCGTGAACCTCCGCCACCACATCGCTTTCCTCGCTACTGCCCTCCGCGCTTTTGTACATGACGAATTCGTCTTGCACTGACAGGTCGGAACTGGCCAGATACTTCCACGACAGCATCGTGCGGTTGGCCTCCAGCGTCGAGAAGCCGAAGTGCGAGTAGTCGAACGCCGCGTTCCACGGCGCCGTGCCATCCGGAGCATCGCGCAGGTTCTCCACGTTGCCAGCAGCTCCCGTCAGGATATACACAGGCGCCTGCGGGCTGTTGTACGTCTTGTAGTCGCTCGACACGCCGTCCATTACCGCCGAGCTGTTCGCAACGGGCAATTGACGTTCGTAGTAGTGTTTGTGGCCCGTCACCACCACATCCACCTTGTACTTAATCAGGAGAGCCTCAAACGCTGCTTGGACGTTGGCGTTCTCATCTGTGGGGACGCCATCATCGTCACAGCCGTCCACATCGTAGATAGGGCGATGCATTCCCACGATGATCCACGGCACGTTGGCTCGGTTGGCGTCTGCCTTCTCCAGTTCAGATTCCACCCAGCTCAACTGGTCACCGAAGTTGCCGTTCTTATTGGTCAGGGTATACGCGTTCGTAGGTGCGTTCAGATAGTCCGTCTCAGTCGAGAGGGAGGTGAAGTGAATCGGGCCGTGGTCGAACGAGTGCCACATGTTGAGCGCCCCATTGCTTTCCGTGTACGGCATCTTCCAGCGCGCGTTGTACGCCGTGTAATTGCCCAGCATGTCCTTCTTGCTTTGTGACAACTGACAGGCTGGGGAATGACACTCGGCCTCGTGGTTGCCCACCAGCACCATGTATGGGATGTAACTCATGACCGGAGCCAACGAGTTCATCCACTTGTTGTACACCTCCTCGTAGAAGAAGCCCGTGAGTTGAGAGACCGTGAGGTAGTCGTCGTCAGCGTACGACATGTCGCCAAGCTGGTAGATGAGGTCCACGTCATCCGCCGTCAGCGTGTTCATGTAGGTCAGCGTATCCACCGAGTTGTCGCCATCACCAGCGTCACCGTAGATGATCACGTTGAATGTGCTGGTGTCCGAGGCGGAACGGGCCGTCACGAACGAGTAGACGTCGCTCTGGTACGTCGTCTGGGCTTTGCTGCCGACCTTGTAGTAGTACTTGGTATGCGGTGAGAGGCTGGAGACCGTCGCGTGATGATGATACAGGTGATACTTGTCATCGTGGTAGTAGTTCACACTGGTGACAGTCGTGTCCACGAGCTCCAGTGAGTCATTAGAGCTCCCCACCCACAGCGAACTGTCCTCCACCTCTTCGAACGTGGCCCAGGACACCGTCATGCCTGTGCCAGCCGTCTCACCGGCGAACGCCAGGTGGATCTGCTGGGGGTAGTAGTTCACGCCTTCCTTGACTCGACACGACTCGCTCAACGTGAGATCTCCGGCGTTGTAGTTGTATTCACACATGGAGGAAGGCTGGCAGCCGAGCGAAGACAACGAGAAACTCCAGACGCAGATGGAGTCGTCTACCAGCACAGTAGAGGCTGCTGCCGACCCGACGACGAGGGCCAACATACCAAGCGAAAAGGACCTCATAGAGGCTGGAACCGACGTTTGATGGTCCGGAATGCGAGGAAGACCGGAGGTGGTGAGCCCTGACCGGTAAGTTGGGGAATGACGGAAGAAAAAAGAACCGATCAAGGGAGCGATGCGCCGTTAATACAGAGGCCGGGCGATCACGCGCCAGCAGTTGGAAGAGTAGAAGCGTCGATGGTCGTATAATAGCGGTCATGCAACGAGCAGACACTGCGCCTCCACCTGGTGGAGTTGAGCTCTTCGAGGCGACCAGAAACAGGAAGCACGGACGGCGGGTTTCGCTAGAGTTGTCCAACTGCGCTGGATGCAGTGACCATGCTGTGGCGAGTAACAGCCCACGCTCATGGGATTTGCATCAGCTGGGTGGCTCGCAATCGAAAGGGAGACGTCCACACACCACATCGTCTGGATCTTCGGGGGGTCCACCACCAATCGGCGATCACCCGACTCGTCAATCAGCAGATCTGCAGGCCAGCAAGTCCCCACGGCGGAGTCATTCACCCTTGTCTCTGTTCATCCTCTCAATACCACGCCGGTCACACCTGTCGGTTGGTGGCATCGCTTCAATGATCGCCTTTTGTCACTCGTCATGTGCCCATTTCGTCATTTTGTAAAGTACCGCGATCTGTCAGTTGAATGCTTTATGGTATTGTGGAATAATAAATCACCAATTAATTGTGAGCCGCATGGCTTCACTCCGTTCCTACGCGTTGGTCTCGTTGATCTTCATGTGGCCGAGTTCGCGCAGGTATTCCTCCGGCACGCCCTGCTTCTGCAGCTTGTGCAGCGTGCTCTGCCGCACCTTCTCGGCCAGGATGCTCTCCTTCAGCGCCTTCTTCTTGAGGAACATGGCGTCGTTCTGCTCGAACATCTTGGCCTTGCGGCGGTTCTGCTCGTTGCTCTCGATCTGCTGTCGCAATTGCTCACCGTGCTGGAGCTCCCGCTCTTTGGCGGCGGTTGCGATTGCCTTGTGGTGCTGGTAGTCGCGCTCCACCTGCTGTCGCCCGATACGGTCCATGTTGGCGTCAATATCACGAAGCCGACCAGCCTGTTCGGCATGGAACGCCTCCTGTCGCTTGCGGTCCAACAGGATGGACTGCGTCAGCGCCGCCTTGTTCTCTCTGTCACGCTTTTCCTTGAGACGGATGTTCTTTTCCGTGTCTTCGAAGGCTTTCTTGGCACGGAACTCGTCCTGAATCGCCTGTTTGTCCTGCGCCTTCTCTTGTTGGGCTCGCAGCTTGGCGGTACGTAGCTCCTTGGACTTGCGGATGCGGATCTCCTCCTGCTGTTTGGCCTCTTCTTCCAGTCCCTTCTTGCGCAGGTACGCCGCTGCCACCAGCTCCTCTTGCTTATCCCGTGCGATGGCGTCCTCCTTCATCTGTCGGATGCGGTCGTTGGTCTGCGCCACTTGGCGTGTGATTTCCTTGGCGCGTTCGCGATGCTGCTCGAGCTTCTGCTGCTCCTCGATCTCGTACTGCTTGTACGTCTTGAGGATCTTCTGCGCCTCGATGGCCTTGGCCTCTTCCTCCCACATGGCTTTCTTCTGCCGCTCGGCGATCTGCTCCTCCAGCACCTGTCGCGCCTCCATGCGCTTCGTGTGGGCCTCAGCTTCGTCGCTCTTACGCTGTTGGATGTCGCGGATACGATCACGCTCCATGATACTGTCGTGGATGTTATTGTAGCGGGCTTCCATCTGCTGCCGCTCCTTCTGATGGCCCTTGAGAGCGTCGCAAAGCTGGTAACCCGAAGCCTGCAGCGCCAACGAGTTGATTTTGCGCAGCGATACAAGGTGTGGATGGCGCTGCACCTCGTCATCCGTGAGGAGAGCCTTGCGGTCGGCCTCTAGTTCCATCTCCATGGCCGACTGCTCGCGTCGGGCTCGCACGGCGATCTCCTTGTCCATCATCCGTCGCTTGCGCTCTTGCGACTCATGGCGCGTGGCCGCCTGCTGCGCCTCGTGCTCCTGCTTCATCTGCCTCGCCACCGAGTCCGTGATGATCACCGCGCGTTGCTAATCGGACAGACTCAATGATCAGGTCAACTTTGCTGCTCTATATCAAATGAGCACGCACGTATGCTCTCGAAACGCACCTTGATCTGCTCCAGCTCGCTCTGCGCCACCACCTTGGTGACGCCAGCAATGTCCTTCCCGGCCATTCGCGTCGCGGCCGCGCGCTTCTGCTGCAGCGGCGGGGTCTTCACGCCCATGACTTCGTGGCCTTACTTCCTGTCTGGAAGCCTGCTTCTTGCTGTGTCGCTGCATGCCGTTCATGAGGCAAAATGGGAGCCATTTTCCATTTATAGCCGCCTCGAATCCATAAATAGAACGCGCTCCAAAATCGCTCACACCGGTATCCTACCGATTCGGCCACGGATCCGTCCGAATACCAGTATTCCATAGTGCAGTCCTCGCCATCCGCTTGACGTCTCAGAATATCTCAGAAATATTCTCAGACATTCTGAGTCCAGCCAGCCAATGGCAGCCAATGGCAGCCACTCAGTCTCAGTCCAAGATGCCACCGACGGCAGGGAAGCGCAAGCGCGGCGCCGCCTTCTCGGCGCACGAGAAGCTGGCGCACAAGAGCTGTGTGCTGCTGCAGCGCGAGAGCAAGAAGGTGCGCGCCTTCCTGGTGCGCAAGGCGGTGCAGCAGCTGAAGCAGCTACGCACTCAGCAGGAGGAGCCAACGACGACGTCGGCGGTCGCTGAGACCGAACAAGACGAGGCCAAACGGAAGCAGAAGCACGAGGCGCGAGTGCTGAAGCTGCGCAGCAGTGTATCCAGGATCGAGCGAGAGCACGCGGCACTCAAGGCGCTGGATTTGCAGGCCGTGGTGGCTCGCGCAAGGCTGCAGACAGGACTGGACCGGCCCGTCACAGCCACTGACGAGTTTGAACTCGACCACGAGGAAGGCGAAGGCTCAGATGACGACGTTAACGACATCAGCAGCGAGCAGAGCGACGATGAGGATGATGTGGAGGAGCATACGGAGCAGGGTGATGCGGCGTCACCCATGGAATCGGAGCAAGAGGCGGAAGAACAGGCGAGGGAGGAGGTCGAAGCTGCTCAACACGTCAAAGACGCAGAGCCGCTGACTGATCAGCAGGAGGCGTCTGTTGGTGTGGACACTCCGAGACTGGGTTCGAAGCCTCAGCAATCGGACGAGAAGTTGGTTGAGATGCTGATGGATCGTATACTGGCGCACAAACAGATCGTGCCGTTGCTGGACGCCATCCGTACGCTGGTGGCCAAGGAGGAGCGGGAGGCCGAGAAGAAGCGGCGCGCGAACGAGAAACGTGCACTCAAGCGCGGCCATCACGACGTGTTGGTGGGCGGGACGGGGCGCAGTGCTGCGCCGCCCAACTCGCTGTTCCTGGGCTCTCTGTCGGGTCGCGGTGGGCTGGACGACGATGATTTCGACATGGACAGCGGAGGCTACGGCGGCGGTATGAATGGCGCCGACGACGACATCGCCGAGTTCCTGGGCGAGAAGAAGAAGCGGAAGAACCGTCCGGGTCAGATGGCGCGGCGGCAGAAGGCCATCCGTCAGGAGGAGTCCGTCAAGCGGAAGGAGGATCGCTCCAAAGGCATCTACCGGCCGTTCAAGGACGCCGCGTCATCCATCAGCAAGTACGGACCGTCGGAACGACCCAAGAAGGCGAAACCCAAGCCCAAGTCAGCGGGGAAGCCTCGGTCGGACAAACAGCACGCTCGCAGTGACGCGAGTGCGTCGGCGTCGTCAAGACAGCAGCGACCGGCGGCTCCGAAGGCTGCGGCTCCAGTGGAGGCCGCTCATCCGTCGTGGCTGGCCAAGCAGAAGCTCAAGGAGAAGGAGCAACAGGGCATGCACGCCTTCAGTGGCAAGAAGATCACGTTTGGCGACGATGATTAGCTCTAGAAGAAAGTAGAACATGAACGAGGCAACCAAAAAGCGAGGCTGGGGCCTCTTGTATGGACGTTTGTATGTGTTTTTGCCGCTCCCTTCTTCTCGCAGTCACAGGTGCCTCCTGTTCTAGCCGCGGAACATCTTGGCGACCTGGTGAGCCAGACTGCTGTCCGTGGGGGCGCATTGCCGACGCAGTTGCGGGACTTCGTTGCTCACGATGTTCTCCAGCGCCGCGACCTCGGAGCTCTTGAGCTTGGGCAGTTTGCTGAAGCCCAGTGTGTGCACAGCCACCTGCAGTGCCGGCAGCACGCGCTTCCAGAGCGACATGACGTATTCGTCGCCCTCCGCCAGCTGCCGACCGTAGCGGCGACGGAACAGCTCGCTCAGCGAGTCTTCGTGCAGCAGGTCGCGCTCCAGCTGAGCCAACACCGTCGAGTTGTGCCACACCACGCCAGCAGACGCCAACGCACTCGCCACCGACACGCCAGCCGCCGCTTCGATCGGCACGCCGCTCGCCAACGCCGAGGCTGCAAGGGCATTGCCGCCCACGAAGGTGGCAGCCACCAGCGCCGAGCGCCGCCACTTCTCGCTGGCGTAGCGGGCCCGCAAGTCCTCGAAGACCTCGGCGTGCATCTGGAGCAGCCGCGATGAGTCGTACAAGTTGGTGATGAGGTTGTCCACACGACGTTCCGGAGCGCGCTTGACCTCGCTTACCACCTCTTCCCGCATGGCGTCCAGGTCCCGCAGCGACGCGCCCAAGCCCTCCTGACTCGTGGGCGCCTGCATCTGGCTCTGGTTGTCTTGGGTGGGGATGCACATGGTGTAGATGCGCGGCAGGTCCTTGAGAGGGATGACCTTGCTCAGATTCCAGCACAGCGAGCCGTATGCCCGAGCGAAGTCGTGGATCTTGCGGAACTGGTCCACCTTGTTCAGAACGAGGTGCAGCTTGTGGTCCATGCCCACAAGCGACCGCGTCAGGATGGACAGCGTCTCCCCCGTGGTGCCCGGCTTGTCCGGGTCGAAGAACAGCAGGATCACGTCGGCTCGCTCCGCGTACCAGCGCACGACCTCGGGGAACTCGTAGCCACGGTCCGAGTCCTGGCCGCTGCTCTGCTGCGGCTGCCCCGGTCGAGCACTGCCCACTCCCGCGCCCACTCCGTAGTTGAAGTGCGCGTGATGTGGCAGACTGCGCGGCGAGTCGATCATGCCCGGACTGTCCACCAGCATGTAGTTCGCCTGGATGCCCTTGCGCACCTTGAGCTGCGTGCGCTGGATGAGCGCCGGACCGTACACCCGCAGCCCCGAGAAGCCCAGATCCGGGTCGCCAACGAGCGCCGGGCCGTCCTGGTCAATGTCCTCGTGACCTGGCGCGATGATCGTGAAGCCGTCGTCCGTGGGGGCCACGCCCGTGGACTGCACGTCCCGCTGCAGCAAGTAGTTGATGAACGTGGACTTACCGGACGAGTGGTTTCCCAGCAGGAACACGAAGGGCAGTGACGGCAGCTTCTCCTCGCGGTGCTTGCGGTCCAGCGGCCCCAGTAGCTTCTCGTTGAGAGGGAGAAGCACCGCCGTCTCCAGGCGACTGGTCTGCTGCATGAGGCGGATCCACTTCTCGTCGTCCACAGGCTGCTGCGCGATGGCGTCCGACGCATGCAGCATCGACAGAGGGGCAGCCGACGGCGGCGCCAGCAGAGGGCGGCGCCGTCCGACGCGCGGAAGGAGCCGCGAACCCACGCGAAGCATGCTGAGGACCTCACGTCTGGAATGAGATGCGGAGGTTCGGAACTGGCCCTTCTTCGGGGTTTTGTCGGCTATTCGTCCGACCATTGGATGACAAGGAAGGATACGTAATCTGATTGGACAAAACAGTGTCATAAGCAAGCATTTCATTTATTACGGGACATGACTGTGCAACACTTGTGCGCTGTAGCTTCGCCTCACAGACGTACCGGATTCGCTAACTTGTGCTTCCGCATCCTCACCATGCCATGGTTGCACCTGCTGCAGCGAGTGCGTCTGCAAGCGCTGCTGCATCAAGAGACAGGTTCGAGGTGTGTTGTCGCATAATTGGAGCATGCTCAACGACAAGAAGATCGAATCAGTGCGCAGTGGATCGCCGAATGCTCCAAGAGCAACGCCGCACTGATCGGCCACCGTTCGTCCTATTATCCCACGCACAATAAAACGCAGGAAGAGTAGCCACTCCTGGGCATGTTGCCAACAAGGACGACCGTTTATGGCGCCGTACACGTACACGCAATAATGCTGGGCACCTGGGCCTGTTGCCTTAAGTACCAATGCTTCGGGAGGTGCGCAAGAAGCCGCTAAAGCGCGAGCCAGCCTTCAGCTGTTGCTACGCTTGCAGTCTGATTGACAGGAGGCCTTCTGGCGGAAGAAAGTGCTGGGCGATCTCGACGCGGTAGGCTGGACTGGTTGAAGTCCAGCGAGTGCATGCGATAGTTGCAGTCCACAGTCTTGCTGAAGTCGTAGGCAACCAAACCCGTGGCCTCAAGGCACATGCACATGGAGTCCCACGACTCGGAGAGCATGTGCCGCGTCGCGATAAGCGTCAAGAACGGGTCGTCCGCCGACGGACGCCCCACCGAACTGAGTACCTTGCTGTTCATCAGGAACCCTGTGATGTGCATGTTGTGGGAGCTTGACCCCGTGACCGTCTACTCAATGCATTCACTCTTCGACCACCGTGTCTAGCACCACAAGCGATGGCAGGCCCGTTATTTCCATGCCGACCAGCCCGACATGCATGCAGGCCCCACTGTTGCCGCCGGCCATGACGCTTTGCGCATGCCTGGCGCTGCAAAATGAGGAATTTTATTTTAACCAATTGGAACGGTATAAAGCTTGATTCTATCCAATTGCCTGCTAATAAATCGTCGGAAATCCAGCGGACATTTTTTTGAGAATATTGCGTTCTTGAGCAACCATACAGTTCCCGAGATGGTCCAGTCTATTCTCAGCCTATTCTTTCAAAAAGGGCGGCTGGCTGTCCGACGACTCACATACAAAGGCCAAGTCGTCCGACGAAACCGGGAGAATGGCGGAGGGTGTGGTAACCGGAGGGTGTGGTTGCTGGCTGCCCCCTCAATGAGCAATAGTGTAACCGGGTTACGGCTCCCTCGTTAGAGTGGCGCAAGCGATTGTGCAGATGTCCTCGTTTGAGTGCCAATTGTATGGATGAATATCGTCACATCTCAAAAACCATCACGTCTCGCTTCAAAAACCACGTACCTGATGATGAACCGCTTGAGTTGACGCAGCAACCGTTTGCGAGACGCGAGTCGGTCGTGTTTGGTCATTCACCGTCAGAAAGTCGCCGCGATTGGCCTAAATTCTGCCGCGCCACCCTAATCCAGCCAATCGCAGCGCTCTGACTCGCCCCGAACGTTCTGGTGGCACTCGGGCCTGCAACGTGCGTGTCGGTCCAGGCGAATCCCATCCAAGCCGCCATTACGCAAAGCGCCACCGGCCCATAGACAGATACAGACCCAGCAAGAATGGCGATGGAGCTCAGCAACCTGCTGGCCAAGCTCGTGCGGCGCGAGGACCTGACGGACGACGAGGCGACCTTCGCCGTGCAGCAGATCGCGTCCGAGTCGGCCACACAGAACCCCGTGGCCATCGGCGTGCTGCTTGCGCTGTTGGCCGCCAAGGGCGAGAGCGCGGCTGAAGTGGCCGCCTTCGCCAAGCACATGCGCACCCAGGCCGTGCACGTGCACGTGCAGGTCCGTTCTTCCCTTCTCGTCGTCAGTTTCTGCACTGGGACGCCGATCCTGATTCTGTATATCGTGTGTTGACGCAGTCAGAACGCCCGACGCTGGACATCGTGGGCACGGGCGGCGATGGCGCCCACACAGTGAATCTGTCGACGGCAGCGGCGGTGTTGGCGGCGTCTTGTGGCGCGTTGGTGGCCAAACACGGCAACCGGTCGGTCTCCAGTAAGTCTGGGTCTGCAGACGTGCTGGAGCAGCTGGGCGTGCCCATGCTGATGCCGTCGAACGTGGCGCCGTGTCTGGAGCAGGCGCAGATCGCCTTCATGTTCGCGCCGCACTTCCACCCGGCAATGCGCTTCGTGTCGCCCGTTCGCAAAGCCATTGGCATCCGCAGCGTCTTCAACATCCTGGGTCCGCTGCTCAACCCAGCGGGCTGCAAACGCGTGGTCATCGGCGTGTATACGCCCGATCTGTTGGAACTCTTCGGTGACGTGCTGCTGGCACTGGGCGTCGAGCACGGCCTCGTAGTGCACTGTGCCGGACTGGACGAGCTCAACTCCATCGGCCCGGCCGACATCGTGGAGGTCCGACAGGATGCCGCTACGCCGCTGCGCCGCTATGAACTGAGGGCCGAAGACGTGGGCGTGCCGCCTGTTACGCTGAAGGAGCTGCAAGGAGGCGACGCCACGGAGAACGCTAGCATCCTGCGCGGTGTGTTCGCCGGCGGCGACGCCAGCAACTCGCCTGTGGGCCACACGGTCGCGTACAATGCGGGCGCTGGGCTGTATGTATACGGTCTGGCCGACAGCATCAAGAGCGGCTACGAGATGGCCAAGACGCAACTCGCATCGGGGAAAGCACTTGCCACGTTGGACAAGTGGGTGGAAGTGGCACAGCAACTGCACAGCCAGCCACAAGCCTGAACGTTCCAGAGCAGCAGTGAGTCAAGGAGAGGTGGAGGAGGCAGGAAGAAGACGCTCCCAAGGCGGCGACCAGGTTGGAGCTGGCCAACGGAATATATAAATAGGGGTCGTGACCCTGGAAGCTTTCCCATGGTTTGTATTGCTTGATTGTCTCCGTCCTGCCTCGTGACAGAGCAAGCGTCGCCAGAGCAGAGCTGCGTCATGACTTACCAAGAGGTCAGCGGCGTTTCCGGCTTGAGCCACGAGCCAGCAGCAACGGCATCGTTGGCGGAGTACGCGTACGCGCAGCAGTTGGTGCAGGCGTACTTCGCCATGTTAACCGTGGGCTGCCAAGCCGAAGCATGCACGAACGCACTTTGCCGCTCCAATGCGCAGACGCCAGTGCTCACAGCGACGGAAGCTGCCATCAAGAGCGTTTATCTGGCCACGCAGGCGCCTGTGGCCATGTGCGTCGCTATCGGCAGACAACAGGAGCAGGTTCTGGTCAATTCCGTACAACATCAAGAACAGGAGGTCTTCGAGGCGACGCATGAGGAAGAAAGCGACGATCTGAAGGCGGAGGAACGCCCGGATGCGACTGAGGATGTTTCCAAGCCAAAGGAAGAGCTGCAGCCAGAGACGGCAGATACTGAGGAGCTTGGAAATCAGCAACCTGAAAGCAAAAGCACCATCGAGTTGACTGCGACGTCGTCAGAAGCGAATCGCAGTTCCACGCCTCGTCGACGGCTCTCCACCGCGGTGCAGTTGGATCTGGGGCTCAACAAGAAGCCTACCACCATCATCCGAGTCGCTGTGCAGCCCAAACATCCACCAGTTGTCAACCAACCCACTGCTTCGAGGGCTGCTTCACCAGAGAGCCCCGCCGCCCCCGAACAGCAGCAGAATCCGCCGACAACCCCCCCCACGAACTCCACGAAAGATGCGCGTCAACGACGACTCAGTCGACCCAAGCAGAAGCTGCTGGACGCCATCAAGAAGAGCTTCTCCCGCACCAGAAAGGCCCCGCTGGGCTCTACGTAGCCCGGCGACAGCACCCTCAAGCCCCACATTTCACAGCAGCAAACACATCTCTCTCAAGCCCGAACGACACAAGCAAGCAATGCGAGTCTGACCCTTGTATAACTCCCCCTTACACTCGCTCTTCTCGTCCCTCTCCTTCCAGTGATCTGGAGATCACCCCTCGCTGCAGTAGTAGTTTACAATCCCTCGTCTCCATCCCGTCTTCCTCTCAGATTTCTTTAAATCCCTTGGAGCGGAACGTCGCCGGCTCCGTCGGCCATGGCATCTTCGTGCGGCATGGCGGCCGCGCCATGCATCGGCTGAGGGTGCCACGCCGGCACCAGCGACAGCAGCAACCCCACCACAAAGTACTTGACGTCCTGCACGACACCACGGTCTGGTGAGATCCGTAGCACACGGGTGAGCATGCCATAGCGCTCCGAGATGGCCGCGCCAGCGGCTGCCGCGGCTCCAGGTGGAGCATTGGGACCTGCCGCTGCATTCGGCGGGGCCTCACCATTGCCCTCAGCACTGTGGCCTTGCTTGTACACCTCGTACAGCTTGGCAAAGATGCCCGTGATGTGCAAGTACGAGATGAACGACAGTAGCGCCAGCATGAGGATACGGTCCGTGGGCGTGTCCTGGCCGATGATGAACAGCATGAACGCCATCTTGAGCGCCAAGCGCAAGTCCAGCAGAGAGAACACTTCTCGAGCCATCTGCACGATCATCGGGCGGCGGGCCGGCGTAACTGGAATCTCCGGGGCCGCTGGCGTCGATGTCGGTGTCGGTGTCGGCGTCGGCACGGCCCCATACGGCGCCCCATTCACCGCCGCATGACCTGGACCCTGTGCCTGGAACACCTGGGCGGGAATCATGCCGTAGTAATTCCCGTACGGAGCGGCAAAATGCGCGCCAAACAGGTGCTGCTGATGCTGTGGTACGGCGGCCGTTGCTCCAACATGCGCGTGCTGTTGACGCTGATGCATCTGCAGATACTGCAGGTACTGGATCTGCGTAAGAAGCATGGCTTGCTGCTGCATCATAACGCTCTGGCGGTACAAATCCTGTTGTTGTTGCGATGGCACCGCCGGCTGATGGAACGGAAACGACGACGGCGACGGCGCGACAAATCCGGGCGCTGCACCCGTCGCTCCCGCCACATTGAACGCCGATGGGGCGGATGGTGCCGCGCTCACGCTCGGTCGAGGTGAGTCTGCCGCCTCCACCGCGTTTTGTTGAACTTGTGTGTTGATCTCCAGCGGTAAAGTCGCGCCCGAAGCCGTCGCTTGCTGCGGAACATGCACTTCCGATCGGGCCGGCGCGGCGGACGTGGCTTTGGGAGCCGTCGACGTCACCAACAGATGGAAGACCACGGCCTCGTCACCATCATCTCCATCCTGCTGGTGACTGGTCTGCACCTGCGCCAGCACCTTACTCAGCGTGTCGTTGTCTTCACAGATCTTGCCGCCGAAAATAAGCTTCTGGTGCGCCGGCATCGGGCGATTGGGGAACTCGCCATGCAGTCGGTCCTTGAGCTCGCCCACGAGCATCTCCGGATCCACCGACAGCGCCAGAGCCTGCGACGGAGCGTACACGTTCCGCACCACCAGCTTCACGCGCCGTTGCGGCGCCACGAGCGGAGCTTCCATGGCCGTGGAGTGAAGAGACCTCTTGGGTTGAGCTGCTGCGCTTCTTCAGGCTCGAGGAAGAACGAGGATGAGGCAGCGGTTCCAGACGGCGTACGTAGTGCGATACGATTGGCAGAAAAGAGGTGCAGTAGACCAATCAGAAGAAGAATAGCAACATTTACACGTTGGAGGAAGTTTGCCAATTAGATGTTGTGAGCTGAGCACCAGAATCGGAAATAACGTGAAGTGCGAGCTCGAACGCAATTTCCGCACAGCAGATGTCTGTCCTTTTCAGCGCCAGCCAATGTTATGCAGATTTTCTTTCGGTGGCAGCCTGCCACGCCAGCACCAGCGCTGCTCCCCCGAGATCATTGATATCGTTGGGTGGCTGCGTGGATGGCATGATTCATGCCATGTCGGCCCTTCCAGTGCAATCAGCGACTGCCCATTATTACCGGCGAAATATTTGGCAACGTATCAGTGCACGAAGTTTTGTGCTGATCGATCGCTTCGATGGTTGGATGGCTCGTGGGATTGAAGTTCAAGGCAAGAGTCGTCGTACGGTATCCGCTACAAGAGATGGGTGCGCTTTTCGCCACCGAGTCCGCTTCTGGCCGGTCAGAGCTGGGTCGGGCGCTTGTGGTGGCGGTGGATTCTTTCTGTATTCTCCATGTCGCTCATTCGGGATTGCATTCGCACCCCTTGTCGACTTCGCTCGGCCACCGCTGGCAAATTACGCTCGTGGAAAATAGAACGTAGCAAAAATTCCCCACCGGCCTGGAAAATTTTCGAGCGATTGGGGTCTGTCGACCTGGTGCACTGCGACTTGAAATGTGGGACCAGTGTTTGCCTTCGTGGCAAAAGTTGAGGCGAGAATCCCGACGCGCCCTCGCCAGCTGGAGCGCCAACGCCACAATTTGAGCGCCAGCTGCATCGGCGCTGGGCCGTTGGCGGCGCAGATGGCTCTTCATCGAGTTGGAGGATGTCAAACCATCAGCCGAAGCGATCAATCCGTTTTAAGGGTGGCGATGGCACCCCTTTTTAGACGAAAGATGCATACATTGTGGGAGGCTTTCGCAAATGAGCACTGCCAAACCTAATAGTGAAGCTAAACCAAAGCGCCAAAGCTTGCTGCAAACAGTGGACGGCGCCTCTCTATGAGCTGACGCTGGTACCTACACCTCGTTTGACTGGACGTTTTCCCAAGGCGCTATTTATACGCTGCCTACCGTGGCACTCCACCTCGCTCAATCCAGTACATCAGACCAGTAATGGACGCAGCGACTGAACCAATCTACTGAGATAACCAAGATCGCACTGCATGGGTTAGATGGTTAGGGCTCTGAAATTTTCAAGGTTGCTCGTTGTTGTTGCTGTTGCTGCCGCCGAGAGTGAATGCCGCCCGCGCTCGATGCCGAGTGCGCAATTACCCACAACACAACAAGGGAAACCGAGCCGACGCTAATCCAGCAGCAGCCCAGCCACTCGCCGCCCTTCCCTGCGCTCGTGTGGCTCGGACAGACCCCGTTCCTTCCACATTTCTCGCCGAGGGTGTCGGATATGCCCCACCAGCGTTAACTGCCCTCGCGCGTTCCCCCACTTGCTTCGTTAGAAGGACAGTCAGTCGGCAGAAAGATGCAGCGCATGCTGCAGAAGAAGAAGAAGAGCGCCAGCTCCGACAGCGGCAGCATGATGGCCGCGCCCGCAGCCGCAGCCGCGACCTCCAGCTCGCGCCGCTTCGGCTCGCTCTACCACGTGCACCACCAGCAGCCGCAGGCCCCGGCGGAGCGCCGCGATCAGGTGGTGGTGGGGCTGGCGGCTTCAGTCGAGGACGGCGTGGAGGACTGGAGCGCCGATTTCTTGGGCGGCGCCGAGCTCGCGCCGTCCCCGCGATGGCGGCCACAGGACAGCGCGGTGACGGATCCGCATCACTTGTCGCTGCTGCCAGACGCATCGGCGATGGCGCTATCGCTGCACAAGCGACGGAGTAGCTCCAGCTCCGGCGGCGTGGCAAGGCCGGCGTCGCGCCGCAGCTCTGGTGGCGATCTCACCAGTCAGCACAGCAACAGTAGCAGCAGCGCGGGAGCTGCGGGCAGGCATAGCGGTGGTGTGGTTAGCGCAGCGGCAGACGAAACAGAAGGCGAGTCGAGAACGCTTTTCCAGGTACAGGAGCAGCCCAGCATCGCGCAAACGACGGAATGGAAGCCCAGCGAGAGCCTCGTGAGGGCTCAAAGCCAATTGGACAGCGAGGACGATGACCCCCATGGCTTCTGGAGCTCGTTTTCGACCGTGAAGGAGGTGCGTGTCGGTCGCCCGCGGCAGCTCAGCGACGTGCAAGACGACACTGAACAGGCTGAAGACGCGGAGGCCGAGGATGAAGGTTTGGGTGGTGGTGATAATGACAACGAGGAGGAAGACGACGACGAAGATGAGGACTGGGACGCCGAGTTCGGCTTTGACGAACAGACGGATGCAGGCAACTTTGGGTCCACGGGCAGCATGGATCCGACGCGACGACGAGCAGAGAACGGCAACTTCTTCCTGCCGAACTTGCACGAGGTGCTGGACGGCGAGAGTCTCCCTGATGACGACGAAATGGACGATTTGGATAGCGCCTCGCCTGCTGCCGATGGGAAGAGCAGACGGCCACGTCGCGCCTCGGAGGAGCCACTGTTCCAACGGCGACGCAGCGACTTTCAGCAGTCAGCAGCCAGTTTAGACGGTAGCCTGGATGGCATTCGAGCGAGTCTCACGTCAGCGTCCTCGGCTGCGATCGAGTACTCGCTCGTAGACAAGCTGCGTCTGCTGGAGGTGGCCAGTTCGTCTGCCTATGCCGTGCGCATTGAGCGATATCCGAAGCCGTCGACGACCTTCAGCAACTTGGAGCGCGACTGGAGTTTCCCCAGCTTTGCCGAGAACAAATATGAGCGGTGGCTGGCCGACTTGGTCGTGCCCGAGTGCGCCGTGGTCTCGCAGCACCTGGAAGCGGAGAGGAATCGCATGCCTCCACAGAAACAGCAGAAGACGCTCTTCCACACGCTCGTGTCACTGCCGTTCGGTCGCGAGTTTGTAGTCACTTTCTTCAAACAGGTGGCTCACTACCAGTACTTTGGCGAGGAAAAGGAGAATCGCGAACTCGTGCGCGTGTTCTTCGAGAAAGTGTCGACGACTGGTATGGCCGACGACAGCTGGTCCAATGCTATGGCGCCTATCGAGTTCGACTTCGTGGTGGGTTGCACCATGGAGATTCTGCAGGAGGCCGCCCTCATGTACGGCCCCAAGCCCGTGGTTCCGCCGGCCAACCATCTGTCGCTATCGATGCTGTCTACGACGTCCGGGTCGTCTTCGGCATCGTCCCAGGGCAACAAGGCTACCGTCTACTGGATGCAGCAGTTCCAGGATATTATCATGCACTGTGCCGAGGCCTTCCCGCAGTATCGCAACGTCATCGCGCTCATCGAGTTGCGGTATGTGTGTCACCACCTGGCTGGCTTTGCGAACGGAGAATTCGAGTACAAGTGGCAGCTCTGCAACCACTTGCCTCAGCTAGCCCCGCTGGAGCCGCTAGCCAGCGATTCGGCGGCTCGGATAGTAAACGAGGTGTTGCAGTTCTACGGCGCACTGTTCAGGCACTTGAACACGAGCCCCGAGAGTCGCAGCAATCGTTACACAACGCAGACGACCGCTCCAGATGAAGGTAACCTGCAGACGGACGATAGGAGGCACTTTGGCCTCTCTCCAGACGTGATCTGTCTTCAAGCCCTGGTCCTGTGCGATATCCAGAGCTTGTACGACAGCAAGAGCGCGCTGGCCGAGGTGTCAATCCCAGCACTTGAGGAGCTCTTTGAGTTTGAAGACGATGAGGCCACAGTGGACCCTATACTGGTAGGCTTATTGCCTGGACGCGATAGCCGCAGCAGCTCAGCTGCGTCCAATCCCGAGAGTTACGACACAGCTTATGAACGCGGCGATCTGTCGAAGGGACTCGGTGGTTGGAGCGGTGGATCCAAGCTGTTCAAGCTGCTAAGGCCATCTTCTCGCACGCGGAGTTTGGCGCTGAGCTTCTTCTTCGAGCGGATCTCGGGGTTGAAGTTCCCGTTGGTCAAGGCCAAGTGTGCGTCGGTGCTGGCTGGCATCCACGTGTCCACCACGTCGCTCGGCAACCTCCGCGTGGCGGAGTCGTTGGCTTACGAAGCGCTGCGTTTGCTGGAGATTTGCTCGAGCAAGAGGGTGGCGAAGCTATCGAAGATGCCGTCGCTGCGTGGCGGCAGCAAGGTCGAACAAGAATCGTACCTCAGTATCTTCACGAACGACGGCCTCCTCTCCGACTTAGGTCGCGATGTGCTCGAGAGTCTGGGCAACATCTTGATCAAGAATAACAAGTACCGCTACGGCATCTTGTGCCTGGAAGCGGCAGGTGCGCTCTTCACCTTCTTGAACCAGGGCGGTGAGTACGAGAAGCTGGATCGTCTGCTGTGCAAACTGACGCTAGAGGCCGACGACGTCCATCGTGCGTTGCCGCTGCACGAGAAGGTGACGTGCGCCGCCCAGCGACAGGGAAACATCACGGTGTACGTGTACCTGACGCAGGAGCTAACCAAGCTGTGGATCCGTGAGGGCAACTTCACGCGCGCCGAGGAGTACCTGGCAACCGCGTGCCACTTCTTGAGGGACCACACGAATCTGCTCCCGCCGTTCTTCTTGTCGTCGGTTATTAACGCCAGCTACTCGAGCAGCGAGGCCACGTCCAGCCGCAGCGGTACCATGATGACGGCCACCTCCAGCTCGGCGTCGTCGTCGCTGTCGGGCTCGTTCCATCTCTCGCGCAGCACGGGGAACGCGGGTGAGATGGACACGTGGCTGAACCATGACATCAGTCTGCATCTGCTCGTGCGCGAGGTGTACCGCTCCAGCGGTCGGTGCTTGGAGGGTATGCGTGTGCTGGAACACTTGCTGAACTACAGTCCACGACTGCCTCGTGGGAAGCGCACGCAGCTGCGCATGCTGCTTGCAGAAGACGCACTCAAGATGCGCATGTTTGACACGTGTCGCCACATGTTCGCGCTGCTGGACAAGGAGGCGGCGGCGTTCTGCGATCGTCTGCAGGAGAACATCAAGGGGTTTAGCGGCCTGGGCAGCAGCAGCGGCAATGGAGCCGGAGGCAGCAGCAGCGGGGGCAGGAGCCTCGGTGGCATGGGCAGTGAGGCGCGCTGCTGCTTCGACATGGTGTTCTCGTTGCGCTACATCACGTGTCGAGCCAAGATGTACCTCAAATTGGGCGAGCACAGCAAGGCCTTCGCGTGGCTGTCGCTGGCCCACGTCAAGACCGACCGCGAGAACGGGCGCAAGCAGGCGCAGCTTCATGTGCTGGACGGGAAAGTTCTCCGCGCCTACTGTCGCGAGCAGCAGGAGCGTGAACAGGAACGCCTACGCAATGGCGAGGAGTCCGCTCGGCGAGACCACTCACTGGTCTCAACTTTCGTCGGGAGCGTGGTGTCGCCGGCTCAAGTCGAGGAGATGCTCAAGCCGCTGGGTGGGTCCATGTACGGCCTCAACAAGGAAGAGAAGGAGCGCCTGCATGAGCGAATGGTGCTGTTCGCCGCGTGCGTGCGCGACCTCGACAAAGCCGAGGAGCAGGCCGAGCAAGCGTTCTGGACGGCCTTCGACCTGTACCGGACGCTTGGTGACTGCCTGTACCAGCTGAAGGTGCTGCTGGAGATCGTCGCCTTTATGTTAGCACCCATTGAGCGGTCGTTCTTCGCGCTTGGCAGCAACCAGGACGACGAAAAGCTCAAGTCGCATTTGCACCGCCGAAGTTCGGGCAAAGGAGCGTCGGTCTTGGAGGTGGAGGAGCCCGCGGTGATGCTGGGCGGCGATGACACGATCGAGAAGGCGCGGAAGGCCTTGCTGGAGGCGCAGAAGCTGTTGCGCCCCGCGTTAAATCTGGCGGAGCAGGTCGCGGATCCGGCGAGTTTCTTGCGAACGCTCATCTACTGCAGCGAAGTGTGGGTGTGGCTCGAGCGTATCGCGTCTTATAAGAGCGAGAAGCACCTGAAGGAGGCCACGGCCTTCTGGGAGGAGGCGGTGCGAGTCATGAAGGCCGTGTTCTTTCGACGGGTGGCGTTCCACGATGCGTCCGACTCGACCGCACCGTACTCTTCGGTCGGGTTCGGGCGCGATTTCCTGCATCCGTACGCCCACGGCGGCACCAAGGGACGGTTCTGCGTGGTACCGATCCTCAACTTCAGCGAAGGCTTCATCCTGAAACTCGAGGCCATGACGCTGCAACTGATCCTCACGGCCTGTCAGCTCCAACAGTTCGAGCGTGTGCCCGAGTACGTGGAGGAGACGCTGCTGCTGCATTTGGACGAATTGCTGAGCGCGCGCATGTGCCTGAGCAGCATTGCTCATCAGCTGCAGACGTTCCGAGCCCTGCAGCGGTCGCACAAGCGCCTGCCTCCGAGCGGATCGACAACGAATCTGGCGGCAGTGGCTGCTGGCATGCCTTCGGGCTCAAGTGCCTCGAGCGTGGGCAGCAGCAGCTCGCGGTCGTCCTCGTTTTCTGCCGTGATCCCCGTCCCGTCACCTCAGACAGGGGGCAGCGCGAAGATCGTCTCGACAATGTCGCCGAGTGGAGGCGTCGCGGGCGGGAAGCGCGGGGGTCATAAGAAGAACCAGTCGATGTCGTCCATCTCGGAGTTGCTGGCGTCAAATGCACCGCCACCCTCGCCATTCCACGACAGCACGACGCCTATGTACGGAAGCAGCAACAAAGCAGGCACAGCCAGCGCGGTGGGAGGCGGTGGAGCCATGAAAAGCGCCGCCACGCCGCGAACTGGCTTGGCGTCCTTGAGTGAACGGCCCAACGCGCCACCTCCTCCAATTGCCACAGCGGTGAAGACGGTCACGCCTCCTGCTGGCAGCTACACGGTCAAGAAGATCGGTGATCGCAAGTCGCGCACGCGAGAGCGATCGCGCTCGGCTCCCCAGCCCGCAGTACCTAACGCTCCCTCCCCCAACGTGGACACATCGTTCTCTCGAACTGATGGGCCGGGTATGCCTGCTGTCGCCGAGACGGGGGAGAGCAGTGTGAGCACCATGAAGCGCACGTCGTCCGTGAAGTTCATCGACCTGGGGGACCTGCGGTCGTGGCCGAGCGCGGCGCCTGGCGAGGGCTTCGTGCTGGGAGAAGAGGATGGCTTCGTGCGGGAAGAAGGCAGCAGTTCCAACGGAGCCATGGGCCTCTGCGACTTCGACGAGGTGCAGTCCGAGAAGCTCTGGTGGATCTTCAATCTGTGGCGCGATGCCAAGGCCAAGTACGTGGACGGGAAGTTGGAGACGGCCGAGTTCCGGTCGCGCAATCTGCGCTACCTGCGCACGCTGCTGGACGCCTTTGACCCGCAGCAGATTGCGGTGTTGTATTTCGGAGGACTCGGAAGCCCGTCGGCTGCGACGGCAGTGACGCCAACAGGAGGGAGAGTCGCGGGGAACCCCAACGGGATGCTGGGCTTCGACGTGGCGCACATGAACTCGCACGCGCTGATCCAAGATCGGCAGCTGGTGCTCTCGATCGGCTACGAGGTCGCGTCCGAAGCGCAGACGCCGTTCGGAACGACCTCAAAGCTCCAGTTCAAGGTCTTCCATGTGCGCGAGGGCGACACGAGCGCATGGCGACAGGAGATTCCGCGTCCGGAGTGGTATCTGGCGGACTACGACTTGATGGAGGCGGAGGAGGCAGCAGTGGGTGCCGGCGTGCTGCGTACCATGCGTCTCCTTGGCGCCAAACTGCTATTGAAACTGCTGGGACTGTTGATGCTGGAGACCTCGGTGGTGGTGGTGGGCACGTCGTATCCGCAGATTCAAGAGGTGACTCTGAGTTTGCTCAAACTGCTGGAGCCATTCCGGTGGCAGCATACGTTCCTGCCGTTCGTGCCTGTCACGTCCTGGCGGTTCCTCCACGACGCAGCGTTCCAGCACGCGCAGACGGAGCTGGCGGCTCGACCGAAGAGCCGCAAGTCCTTCTCGAGGCTCTCGCACGAATGGCGTTGGGGCGGCGGCAGTGGCAGCAGCATCGTCTCTGGATCGCAGTCTTCGTCGTCTCGAGGAAGCACCGACAGCATGACTGGCGCTAGCAGTAACAGCATCGGAGCAGGCGGCGTGGCTGTTAATGCAGCGTCAGCAGTGGACGGCGCGGAGGAGGAGCCACCGTTCTTGATGGGCGCCACGACCGACACGTGGCAGAGCTGTTTGGCCTTCGCCAGATCCAGCGGTGGCGATCCGCGCGTGCTCACTTCGTTCGTGGCCGTGGTGGATCTGGACGACGTGGCCGCCTTTGCGAACGACAGGACGCTCCGCAACGCTGTGCCGCTGCCCAAAAAGTGGCGTCGGCAGTTCCTGGAGCGTTTTGAGAAGGTGGTGAAGCAGCGTCGAAAGGTGCATCTCAAGATGAGTCGTCGCCACTCGTCGCAGCAACTGGTGGCGAGCCGCGGCGGCCCCACGACGCCGGCGTCAGCCTCGGCCGTGACCACACCGCAGTCGCTGCGCTCGCCCGTGGACTCCTACCGTCAGCTGGACATGACGTTACGCAGCTTTGATGATGCGCTGAGCAGCAGTCGCTCCGCGTCTAGCTGGATGACGCCGCTTGCCTCCGCTCCTGGAGCTGCCGGGTCCGACGCCGGCAGTAACTACCAGTTGCTGTCGTCTGGGGTGCGGCCGTCGGAAGCAGGAGGGCTGGAGGAGCGGCTCTTCTACGACTCGGAGTGCGCCACGGCGTTCGTGAGCGGCCTGCGCGAGTTCTACGACAAGGTGCTGGGGCTGTGCGCCGAGAAGGACCGCAAGGCCAAGGGCAAGAAGAAGAAGAGTCCGAGCAGTAGTAGCGGCCACTCGAAGCGCCAGGAGATCAAGTCGTGGTTTTCGTCGTCGCACGACTTCGACGCGTTCGTGGACAATTTCCAGGCCTCGACACTGCTCGTAGCCTTCGAGAAGGAGAAGGCGGCTTCGCAGGCCGAAGCGCAGGCCCAGGCGCTACAGACCTCACAGCAGCTGGAGCGCCAGACCAGCGACCACGAGCCCAGTTCCACCAGCAGCGGACGCAGCGCTGCGCTGTTCGCCATGATGGCCTCGTCCAGCACCACGCCGGCTTCGCTCATCAACTCGTTCACGCCGCAACAGCTCAAGAGTTTCGGCAGTCTGAGCAGCATGGGGACGGCGAGCAACCACAGCCTCGGAGGCTCGGGCGGACAAGAGCGGAAGCGGTGACGCTACTGAAGACACAGGTATTCTTGATATGTAGTTCCCCCCGTTGTTGAGAGGAACACCCAACTGATTATTTATCCGCACAGAGATGCGAACGTCAATGAGGAGTTGCGTACTGCCTGCTCTGCTGCTTCTCGTGCTTGCTGCTGGGCTAGTCTGACCTTGGCGTGTAGTTGCTACAGGCAGAGAAGAGGGAGACCACAGTCAGTCGAGCCAAGCCAACACCCAGCTCCATACCCATCCAAGCCAAGGCTCGAGAGCTCCAGTCCACGACGCCTTCCGTACCTGGTCGACACGGTAAGAGACAGAAGCTTTGCCCGCTCGGACAGCCCATTGGAGCGGTGTCTTCCCGGCCTATTGACACGTTTGACGCCATCAGAGCCGACTTCATCAGCCACCAGCGGCGGGTTAGAGAGCGTGAGCAAGTACTCACTTTATCCCGGAGGTCCCAGTCAGCGCCGTGTTCGAGCAGCAGCCAGATGAGCTTCTCGGCGCCGGCTTTGCAGGCCAAGTGCAGCGGCGAGTACCAGCCCTAGCGAGAAGCAAAGGAGACGCCACAAGACGCTCAGTCTCGAATGAGGAGGACACTGGAGGACAAAGAGTTCTCACCCAGACACTGCGCTGATTCACGTCGACGTCGTAGCTCAGCAGCAGCTGCACGATCTCAACGTCGCCGACGGCGACAGCTCGATGCAGCCCCGTGACGCCGGACTGCTCATTCGAAAGGACCCAAGTGACGAGGTCTGTGTGACCGAAGCAGACAGCAGCGAGGACTGGTACGCACCCATCGTTGCTGCTGGATGAGCGTGGGGTGCGCCTCCAACGCTTGGCGGAGCTGGTTCACGTCCCCCTGTTTGATGAGAAGGCATAGATCTGGCAACGAGGCAGCAGTCATGCCCTCCGCAATCGGCTTTTGGCGTCTGTTCGAGGACTCAAGGGACCTCTGGAAGGCTGGGAGAAGCTCAAGAACGGAGAGGAGCAACGGATCAACGGGGTGTGAATTCAAAAGCACGCAACACATACAGGAGGAAAGAGAGCGAGACGAGGCTCGACGGCCAGAGCAGCAGCGTCTGCTCCTTAGGTGCGGTCGTTGAGCTTGATCCGCCACGTCGTGGTGTTCAGCAGGAACATGTGCGTTCGCCAGCCGCTGTTCTCAAGCACTTGGAGGAAGAGCGGGAAGTCGGCCGCCATCTTGCGGTGTGTGGACTCGAGCAGTTGCTGGTGCCGGTTGGTGCCGCTAGACGACGAGGGCGGCGATGCCGTGGTGCTCGGGACTGAAGCCAAGGCCTCCAGGACCAGCACCGCCTGGAAGAAGGCGCGCAGCTCGTCTTCGGCCTTGGCCTCCACGCAGAACATGACGTGCACGTGATCCCCCACGACCGTGAGCAGGTACGTCTCGTCCCTGTTGAGCATGAGAGAGTCACTGCATCAGTTCGGCGACTCCATCCACCAGCAAGAGCCCAGAGAGGAGACGCACGCGTAGAGCCGCAGCAACTGGTCGAGGTCGTTCGAGGACGGCACGGCGTGGAACAGCTCGGAGCCCATGACGAGGTGCGTGGTGACCGGAAGCGGCGGGTCGCGGAAGACCGGCTCCTCTTCATTCACGCTGCGAACCGAGTACTACCACGAACAACAGCGTCGACATCGCAGAAACCACGTCAGAGTCAGTATCTCTCCGTCCCTACCGACCTCAGCAGCATTTCAGACGCCAAGTGCCCACCCGATCGGCTTGGTCCGCGGCGATGTCCTTGCCCGTGTTGCTGCCCGAAGCCAGGAAGCGCTGCACGAGTAGCAAGCCGCGCGCGCAGTTGACGGTGGGGATGCAGAGACACGACACGGCGTGGTAGTTGGCGAACACGTGGACGAGCGTGAGCACCAGGAAGGCCACCCACACCGCGCCGCGGGAAGAGTTCACGGCGTTGGCGAAGTACATGCCGAAGACCAGGCCGAAGAGCTTGACGGCCGTCTCCTGCGAGCCCTCCTTGGCGGCGCAGTCGGCCATGTTGTCTCGCCTGGCGAAGTGCGTCATAAGCGACGACCGCGTGGCGCCTGCAGCCACGCCACACATGGTCTTACACACGCTAGAGACACACAACACCTCGGTCACCAGCGTAGGGAAGTACGGCGCCACCATATCCAGCGTGAGCCCCACGTCGTTGATCACGTCGGCGAACAGGCGCCAGCGCTTGACGTTCACGTCGAACTTGGGGCCCACCAGGTACGCGAACGTGAGTCCGCCGATCATGCCCGAGCCGTCGCGGAGCACCCACTGCAGGGCGGCAGCTAGCGGCGTGGCATGCTCGTCCCCCACGCCCACGCTCTGCAGCACCGACTGCGTGGCCAACACGCCGCGCAGATAGCTGCACATGGCCTGCATCGTGTCCCAGAACTGGAAGGCCAGGTAGTCTTCGCTCACGCTGTCCGGGTAGCCGGCGGGGAGGAACATCTCCTGCAGCTCGCGGGTCAGTCCGGCGAGAGTGAAGCACGTCGAGAGCGACGCCAGTCCAGAGGCGCGAGTCACCGTGCGGCCGTGGACACTGGGCGTGAGGCGCTCCCCTTGGCGGAGGTAGCGACGCGCCGGCTCGCCGGCACACACCGGGCGCACGTCGAACTCCGTGGCACACACGTCGCCCAGGTCCTTCTCGTCCTCGCCGTCCGAGGCGGACAGCGCCAGCCCGGCGGACGGCGCCACCTTCCGCTGCGTGAGCTCGCTCAAGCTGGCCATGTGGATCCGAGGTGGTTGATGCTGGAGGCGACTGTGAAGAACGGATGCTCCTTCAAGCACAGATCCGGATCGAATTGGCACTCGCGCGGGGGAACGAGGCGACCTGTCACTCTAGCGCCTACTCGCAGTGACAATACCGTTTTCTTTCCGTTCTGCAGCTAATTTTAGTCATCCATCTCAAAATAATAGCTGATGCCATCGTTTCCCTAAAACCTGGATCGTTTTCGCAATTGGAGCGGCTATTCCACGGTCGGCTGCGTCTAATTCCCTGGATCGTCACCCCAATCTTCCGAAAATCCAGGGTAACCCATAATTTCATCCGTCTGGGACATCCAAAACGGCTCCCTTGGATTTTCTCCTCGCAGTGTAACCAAAAGGGGTAACCCATCTCATCATCCATTTCGATCCCATTCTGACATTTTTCTCGCGGGCGTAACGTCATGGAGGTGGAATACGACGGACAGACGGCCTTCGACGCCGCCGCCAACGGGGATTTCCCGCTGGTTGTGCTGCTGTGGGGGATGGCCATGGCGGTGCAGCCGCGCCCGGTGGACCTGCTGGCGGCCGTGGACCGAGACGGCAACACGCTGGCGCACTACGCGGCGGCGGGCGGGACGGACACGCTGGACACCATGCACTTCCTCATGCAGCAGATGCAGGCCAGCGGACGCGAGCAGACGCTTCTGGACGCCCGCAACGCCGCAGGCGAGACGCCTCTCATGTAGGCCATTGCTTTGCGCGTCTATTGCTCCGCTTTTGAGCTCCCGAGGAGGTGTGGAGCGTCAGTAACCGATGGTTTGGTATTGCAGTCGTGCAGCTCATGCAGGGAATATCCGACTGGCCGACACGCTGCTGCGCTCAGGCTTCGTGGATCTGCTGGCCAAGGACGCGCGAGGCAACACAGCGGCTCAGCATGCGGCGGCGCAGGGTCATCTCTGGGTGCTTCACTTTCTGTTGGAGGCCGAGCAACGTCAGAAGATCGCGGCGTCTTCGGCACAGCAGCCGGTGCAGCCCACGACGCTGGGCGGCTACTGTTTACAGCGCCGCAACGTGCTGCACTACGCCTGCATGGGTGAGTACAAACCCATGGTCCAGTATCTACTGGCTCGAGGCTTCGACGCCGATGAGGCTGACGCGAAGGGTACCACGTGTCTCGATCTGGCCAAGAGCCGCCACTTGCCGTGGCTTCAGGAGCTTCTCACAGACAAGAAGAAGGTCGGCGACCCGCCCACACAGATGCGCAAGACCCGTGGGATTGTGGCAGTGCTCCATGGTGCGTTGTTGCTGGCGATTCTGGCCACCAGCTACTGGTTGGTCTGGTGGCTATCGCTGCCGCTGATCCTCGTCGTGCTGTGGAAGTCGCTGGCTGCTTTCCGCCAGCCGCATCGACATGGCGGCCATGCTCACGGAGCGGCTGTTCCCACTAAGAACCTGGAAAGCGTGCACCCATCCAAACGCGGGGTGTCCGTGACGCCCAATGTGTCACTCGCTCGACTATCGGAAGGTCCAGCAGCCGCTTCTTCACCGCGACGCAGCAGCAAGGCTAAGGCGAAGAAGGCGTCGAGTGGATCGGGCGTGGGGCTGCGTACGCTACGGAAAGCGCAGCCCGAGACGGCCATGGGCATCTGGATGGCTTGGGTCGGCCTCTTCACCCTGCTGTACGTGGTTCTATGGGCCGATCCGACGTACAAGAGCTTCTCCAAGAGCTACGTGGTCTTCCTGGGCATCGTTGGAGGGCTGGAAGTGGCGTTCCTGCTCACGTGGCTTCGCCTGGCATTTGTGTGTCCGTCCGACCCAGGCACCATCTCCACATACGAAGAGGACGTGAAGGCGATGCTGGATCAAGCGGCTCAAGCCGAGGCCCCCAACATGACCAAGTTCTGCCGCACGTGTCTGGTGCTCAAGCCCATTCGCTCCAAACACTGTTCTCAATGCGGTGTTTGTGTCGCCCGATTGGACCATCATTGCGCCTGGATCAACCGCTGCGTGGGGTACGGCAACCACCGCATCTTCGTGGCCTTCTTGTTGCTGCACTGCCTCGTACTAGTGGCCTTTGCGGCGCTGGCTGTGCTCGTGCTGTACGAAGCCACATTGGATCTGCACGCCGAGCGAATCAGCAGTGAAAGCAGCGCTAGTGCCAGTGGGGACGAGGCCTTGACGGCCATGGGCGTGTGGATGGAGGTGCCATCGCTCGTGAGCAAGCACTTGCTGGTGGTCATGGTGTTGCTGTGGTCGCTGATGGCTTTCGTGGCACTGGCCATGATGCTCCATCAACACGTGAACAACCTCGAGCAAAACCTCACGATCAACGAGCAGATGAACTGGCGAAGATACCCGTATCTGACCAAGCCGGCTGCATCTGGTGCCTCCACGAACGGTGGAAATAAGCAGCCCGAGCCTAGCGGTGCGAAACTCACGCTTTCGAACCCGTTCGACCGCGGGTTCCGGAGGAATGTGGCCGAGTTCTTCACGCGTTCGGGCAGCTCGGCGGTTGACTACCACCAGGTCTTCAGCTTGCCGCCTTGGGATAGCGACGTCGCTAGTCCTACCACCACAGCGGTGGACATGGGGGCGGTCGAGGGCAAGAAGCAGGTCCAACAGACCTCGTCCGAGGAGATCGATCTCCACTCCCACTCGGTGGAGATCGTGTAGAAAGGAGAAGCAGGGAAGTTGACGAGCCATGGGAACCAACATTTAGATACACGGTGTTGAGCTGCCATCTTCCCAGCTTTCCAATCTTCAGGCACGGTCTTCAACCAGTTATGTGTACAGGCCAAGTGCTTGCGTCTCGGATTTACCTCCTCCTAGATGCCTACATGTGTGCTGTCTGTCTGTCGGTCGTTCCTGCTGCAGAAGAGCAAAGCCAGGAACTGGCGAGTACTTGATCCAGCGAGATGCGTGCTCTTGGATCGGCGGCCAACATTCCTCCGACGAGTTCCCTCAGCTCAGTCCCCACTGCTCGTGCCGCCAGTAGCGGCTCAGCACTGGTCCAGACCAGACGCAGCGAGTCCTGCAGCACCAGCGCACGTTGCTCTTGCGCTGCCTTGACGAATGGATGCTGTCCAGTCAGCGCCTGGAATAGCAGCACACCCAGACTGAACACGTCGGCCTGAGGCGTCGGTGGCGTTAGCGGGTCCAGCACGCGCTCCGGCGCGATGTACCCCGGCGTTCCAGTCATGAATTGGCTCTGACTGTGGCTATCGAGAAGGTCGTAGGCTCCACCGAAGTCGATGAGCCCTACCCGAGCCAAGTCTGGCGTTACCAGCACGTTCTCCAGCTTCAGGTCGCAGTGGACGATGCCCGACGCGTGTGTCGCTTGCAGTAACCTGGCGAGCTGGGCCACTAACGCCTGCACTTCTCTCACCGTCAACTGCCCACGCCTCAGTCGCTTCCGAAGGAACTGAAGCAGATTCTCGCCTGGGAATTGCGGCATCACCAGAAGCACAGCCTGCGGCGTTTCGACGATCCGGTAGCCGCGAATCAGGCCCGCAGCTCGGACGGAGGTGGAGGCGTGAAGCCGTCGGAGCACTTGGAGCTCGTGGCAATCGCCCGTGTCGCTGGCTGTGGCAAGTGTCTTGACCACGAATCGCTGTCCTGAGCGTCCATGCTTCAGCGAACAGACATCCCGTCCTAGAGTGCTGCCTGGCCGCCGTTTCTGCGGCTGAACCTCTCGACTCCATCGTGCGTGAGCCAGTGCGTCCTTCAGCACCGTGCACCAGATAGCTGCGTCTGCTGCTGTCACAAACCGGAGCCGCAAGCGGAAGGCCGGGGTGTTTGGTGGCTTGGCAGCACTCGACAGCTCGATGCCACGGGCCTGGAAGGCACCGACACTCTGTCGCATCTCCCGTCGGTTGCTGCTCTGGGAACACGAGAGCTGGCAGACCGCATCCAGTGGCAACACGTACGTGGCCTCAGGCTCTGCGGCTTCTATCGAGGTAGTAGCTTCGCTTGCAGCATACAGCGATAGCTCGGGCTCCGCTCCGGTTCGTAGCACGATCGTGCGCTCTTGGAAACGCTGCAAGCGCCAGCGCGAGCCGACAAGCACACGGACGTTGCGGGCCACGTATTGTGAGCTCAGGATCGGCAGCTCGCCGTCGGTCTGTGCAGGCCGAGCGGACGAAGACCACGATCTTGGGCTGGTGACGACGAGGTCGCCGGTCTGAGACTGTTTGATCTGCAGAGAGGGCGGCACAGCGCTGGAGTGGCGGCGGCGAACACTCGAGGGCCACTCGCCGCCATCGAAGGCGGCTTTGGGGACTCGAGCGTCGCCGGGAGGCACATGCGCGAGCATTCTCACGGCGAGAGGACGGGGAAGAGGCAAGTGAGCTCGCCGCCTGCCTTTCTGAAATGGATGGCTCAACTTCAAATAGAAGGAAGGAGTGAGCCACTTGGGAAATAGAGCGAGAGCTTCAGGCCGAGCTTCACACCAGGCGACCCAAAATAGACCTCTCGGTTAAGTTGACTCCTGCTGCATTCGGAAACGCGCATCAGAAATCCGCGCGACTCATGAGCGACAAAACGGGAGGATATCTCCACTTGCAATCGCAAGGATGCCCGTCCCCGACCGCGCTGGCCTGCGTGCAGTGCGCCGCCTGTCCGGAGGATCGCCCTTTAACAGACGATCTGACTCCAGGACTCCTCCGAGCGAAGAGTCGTTGGTGCGTCTCCGTGCTCCCAAGATACATGAACTGGCAGAAATACCACCAGCTTCAACCTTCGAAAGGGGCGGAAGACCTCGCCCATAAGTCGCTGAAGCTCCGGTCTGGTCAGTCGCAACTCGCAGTCCGACTGACGCAGCATCGTGCTCTTCGTTCACACCAACGGATCGTTTGCTCGTGGGTGAGTCGTGAGTGAGATTAGCATTCCGTTGGTTTTCGTGTGGTTGCGGAGACACAAGAAAACGCACACACGCTCCCCGTTTTTCCGCCTCATTTCGCCAAGATCAAAGTCTAAGTAGCTGGAAACAGCCTATGGAGCATTCACGTTGGCTGGCATAGCGCGACGCGCGAACGAGAGGCGCCTATCACTCGAAGACGGCAGCTCCTTCGCGGGGGAATGCCACCTGGCGTACAGTTGCCAAGCATGACATGACATACACGCGCCGCCCTCCATACAAATGTTCTATGCAACCAAGTCGCTTATCTGCTCTTCCAGCAGAAACACGAGCCCAGAAATGCGATAAGCCATCGCATGTGCGATAGAAACTCCAGATTCGCCACGCAGAGACAGACTCCGTAAAATACTAGTACTGTAGCGCATTATGTTTCCTATTTCCCACCTGCGTTCCCTAACCGCCTCTTAAACCGCGGCGTGAATTCGTTGAAATCGTTTTTTTGTTCTATTCCACACATTAAAAATCAAGCGCGAAAAAAGAGTCGTCAATCGGAATCTACCGCTGGGGTCGGATAAGCACCTGGGTTTTCGAACCTTGAATGCGTTGGGATGTGCTAGCACCCCCGCCACAACTGCAAGCCGCCGTGCTTCTTTCCGCCCGAGTGCAAGCGAACAACACGGCAAAGCTCAAGTAAAAGCGACTGGGCTCTCGCAACCCCGCTCAACCCACACCTCGACAAAGTATCAATTCAAATCCTGCAGGACTTGAAGTAGCTGCCATGGCACTCCCAGATGTCGCAATGCCCCCAAAGAGAAGTTAGCAGCCGTCGTCGAAGTTGGCCCCATATCTCCACAGAAACACAGCCAAATGCACCTGGGATCGAACCACCTCGTCGATAAGATGACTTGAATTTCAGCCTATTCCGCCTGGTTTAACAACCCGCCGACATTTAGTGTCAGGTCCGTAAACCCAAGGCGATTTACCTCCTCGACGCATGCACAAAGATGCGTGCTCTTCCAGAAAAAGCAGCACCAGCCAATCAGAGTCCCCCACATTTGCATTCAGCTGCTTCATTGGTGGAAGTCCCTTCAAACGGCTGCTTTCTGTTAAATAGCGGCGTCCCCCTGCCCTCAACTCTGCCACCACCATAATCGAAATTGCCGCGAAGAGCTCAAGCGACCGGAGAGCCCACTCGAGAAGCGGCGACCAACGCAAGACCGACCCGCGATGGTGTACACGACGTCGACGCTGCTGGCCAGCGTATCCTCGGCCGCCGTGGCCGGCGCCTCGCTGGCGCTGCTGCTCGTTGCGCGCTACAACGCCGCGCCTTGCCCGCAGCCGGACGTGAACGGGGAGCACGACATGATGCGCCGCTTCACGTGTCTGCTGTGCCGCAAAAAGAAGTCGGGCTTCCCGAAACGGCTGATCCTGGTGCGCCACGGCGAGTCCGAAGGCAACATCGACCCGCTACTGTACTGCAGCGTGCCGGACAACGCAATGCACCTCACAGAACTGGGCTACGAGCAGGCGGTGGCCGCCGGCGAGTCCATCAAAAAGATCGTGGGCAACGAGACGATGGTACGTTGCTGGGCGCCAACCTCTACGAGTCCGGACCTTAGCTAACGTTATGGCGGTGCTTTTTGCATGTGCAGCGCTTCATTGTATCGCCCTATGTGCGCACGATCGAGACGTTCTGCGGCATCCTGAAAGCCTGGGGCTTCGAAGGCAAGTCGATCCCCTGGACGGAGGAGCCACGCATCCGCGAGCAGGACTTTGGCAACTTCCAGGAACCGCTCAAGATCCGAGAGTGCAAGGCACAGCGCCGACGCTTCGGGTCGTTCTTCTACCGTTTCCCGAGCGGCGAATCCCCCGCCGACGTGTACGACCGCGTGTCGTCGTTCCTCGAGTCGCTGTACCGCATGTTCGAGAAGTCTTCGGAGGAAAACTATGTGTTGGTGACACACGGCGTGGCCATCCGCGTGATCCTCACGCGCTACTTCAAGTACCGGATCAGCGAGTTCGAGCAGCTGCAGAACTTCCACAACGGCGAGTTCGTGGTGCTCGAGTTCGACGACTGTCAGGGCAAGTTCATGCTCAAGAACATCGTGTCCAATCACGTGCAGATCAACGAAGACGGCGCCGTCTCGGTGGAGACCGAGGAGGCCTCGCAGTTGCGAGTGCACACCTGCGACTCCATGTCCAATCTGTCCATGCCGTACTCGACATCTCCGATCAACCACTTCCGCCATCCGCCGCCGCCGCCCAACACGTCTCCCACATCCAGCACGGCGTCGTCTCCGAGACAGGAGAGCGCCGAGATGTTCGCGAACTCGCCAACCTCCAGCATCTCGAAGTCGATGGACAGCTCCGCCATCCACGCGTCGTCAGGGGGCTCCTTAGAGTGAGCCGGAGGCCCAGGAAGGCAGCTACGCGGTGCCAGCCATCAGACGAGGCGCGACCAGCATATTTATCACACAAACATAGGGACATGTTCATTATCGCTGATAACCTCGTGACGCACAATACCCTCTCTATTCGATCATCTGTTTCTTCGCGTTTTATCAATCTTACCAGTATTCCAGTACCTGCAATATATGATAATCGGTTGCAACGAATACGAAGATCTCTCGGGCATCTACTTATCGCGTTCTGAAGTTCACTAAGTTCGCACCTGGAAGTTCGTTACGTTCGCATGGACACGTGTGATGCGCTGCCCAAGCAACAGACGTCAAACCACATCGAAGCACTCGAGTGTCCCGACAACATGGCGCTGGACGATCTGCTGCCGCTGCCGGCGGAGCTGAAGGCGTATCTGCTGCCGCTCACGGTGGTCGGTATTGCGAGCTACGTGGCCGTGGCGCTGCTGATCCCCGTGGTGGGGCGGCGCATGCCGGCCAAGCTGTCGGGCAAAGATCTGTGCAAGCGCGGCACGCCCGCCGGCGACATCCCCATGTAAGGAGGGGCCGTTCTCCGTCTGTCCGTCGGGATGCCAGCGTACTGACTTGGGTGCTGGCTTACAGTCCGGAGGCGCTCGGCATCGTGTCGGGTCTTGTGTACGTCGTGGCTCTGGTGGCGACCGTACTTACCGTCGTGGACAACCCCGACATCAAGGTGGGGCAATGCTCGCGCTGTTAATGGGCGCTAGGAACCCCCCACTTCTCTGACAATATGCTATGATCTTCCAGCGCATGATGGCATGGGGAATCGTCAGCATCCTATCCATGATCCTGTTGGGCTTCACGGACGACCTGTCGGACCTGCGTTGGCGCCACAAGCTGCTGTTCCCGCCATTGGCTTCACTCCCGCTGCTGATCAACTACGCTGGGCTCACCGCCGTCGTGCTGCCCAAGCCCGTGCGCTTCTTGTTCGAGAAGGACGCAGTGATGTATACACTACTGAACCCCATCGTGCCACTCAGCGATGGCGGCGAGATCGCAGAGCTCGGCCTCTTCTACTACCTCTACATGGGCCTCATGGCCGTCTTCTGCACCAACGCCATCAACATCTACGCCGGTGTGAACGGCCTGGAAGCCGGCCAATCCTTCGTGATCGGCGCCGCGGTGGTCGTCCAGAACGTGGTGCAGATCTTGCTCGGCCACGACAACGAGAACTTCCACTATCTGTCGCTCATGTTCATGGTGCCGTACCTGGCCACGACGCTGGGTCTGCTGCGCCACAACTGGTATCCGTCGCGTGTGTTCGTCGGAGACACCTTCTGCTACTACGCCGGCATGACCTTCGCAGTGAGCGGCATCCTCGGCCACTTCAGCAAGACGTTGCTGCTCTTCTTCCTGCCGCAAGTGCTCAACTTCCTGTACTCGTTGCCGCAGCTGCTCAAGATCGTGCCGTGTCCACGTCATCGTCTGCCCAAATTCAACGCCAAGACGGGTTTGCTGGAGCCGTCGACCATCACGCCGGAATCCACGCGGTCCAACTACACCATCATCAACCTCTTCCTGGTCGTCTTCGGTCCCATGAAAGAGAATCGCCTGGTTCTGACGCTGCTGGCCTTCCAAGTGCTCTGCTGCGCACTCGCCTTCTACATCCGCTATGGCCTCAGCAGCTACTTCTACGACTTTGTCCATTAAACCACCGGATGGAGGAGCAGCCGCGTTGGTTCGGATTGGACTTGGGTCTTCGTTTCCTGCCGTTTGGACAGCGGAGCTTGGCTGTTACCGTTAGTGGCGTTGACGCTGCTGATAGTAGAAACGCTACATGAACGACAAATACCTGCGTCCCCTTCTTCACTGTCCAGGAAAGTCGAATCCACGCTCGTTGCTTAATCCCAGATCATTTGAGAGGCTGGAGTAACCACCTCGTTCATCACCTTCAGAATGGATTTCGCTGGCGTCTTCGTCTTGTTCGGCAGCGGCAACGGCTTCGGTGGGGAATTATTATCACCCTCACCCTCGCCATTCGAAGTCACAGACCCATCGCCACCAGCAACCGCCGAGTTCTTCGCCCCCATCAGCTTTGTACGAGCGGTGGCGAACAGATCGATTACTGGGATGTTCTGGTTGTACTGGATCATCTGCGGCTTGCCAAACACCATCCGTCCATGAGTCACCCCAGCATCCTGTTCCCCGTCGTCGTTGTCATCGTGTCGCTTCACGGCGTCCTCATAGTCGCGGTTGATCTTGGACGCGAGCGATTCGATCACTTGCGTTTGCCGCACGGGACGACGCATATCCTCCGAGCCCAGCGAGTTGAACTGGGGGAGATACACCACAACCTCCTCCCCCGGCTCCACCTCGCTTTCCTCTTCTCCATCAACCTTCGCTCCCGTCCGAAGAGCTTCCAACCGCGCCGTCTCTGCTTTCAGTGCAGCCGTCTTGGAGGACGGTTGAGGCGGAGCTACATACACCTGTCCGCCGTTACTCACCCGACGGATTTGGGCCTGTTGCTCAAGCAGCAAGTCTCGCGCCGATCGATTGAACGACCGCTTCATCGCCGTCTTCGTCCATTTCTTGATGGCCCACTGCGCCAAGTCGCCGAGCACGCTGTCAACGTGGCCCATCGTGCGACTGATCTTCTCGATACTGCGCAGCGTGGGGCCGATCGTCGTCTTCCTCAGCACCTCCTCCGTCACTCCAGGCAGGACAGCTAGTACCTACGTGATGTAACAAGCCAGAGAACACACAAGCGTGTTACATTGTCATCTTGGCTGCTAGGCCGCGTCGGTGATAGCGACTGAAAGGGTACCTTCAAGACCAGCAGAGCCCCCGGTCGCGTGTTCTCGAGCTTAAACCAGTACTTCAGGATCGCCTCGAGTGAGCGCAGACCGTCAGCTTCCACGAAATTCTCGAGCGCACGCTTCGGCTGTACAGTCAATACAAACAGAATGCTTAGTTCCGGGTAGTGCTACTGAGCTATCGCAGTGTTTGAGCGAGTATGATAGCAGGTAAAGGGTACCTGGATGTCCTTGTTCTTCAGGATGGTCTTCTGCTTGTCTGTGCACGACTTGCCCACCTTCTTCTGACTCACGATGATGTTCAGCACCTCGCGACACACGACATACGCGGCCTTGCGGCTGGGGAACTTGGTCGTATTTAGCGGCCGCTCCGTTTCGCCCTTCTCACCGTGACTGTGTCCCGAATGATGGTGATGTTTGCTCTTCTTGGAGGGGGACGCCACCTCTCCGTTTGCTTCGGCTGGGCGCTTTAACTCGGACGGCGCGCCATCGGCACCTGTGATGTCGCTCCCCGCGTCCTTCAGACTGCGTTTCACCGCTTCCAGCGTCATATCCGAGTACATTCCGTCCGAAAAGAGCACGCGAAACATCTTTACGTCCGCAAAGTATTGCGTCACTTGGCCAGAACTCATCAGCGTTTTGCCCTCGTAGCTCGTCGACGTCTTGACGACCGTGGCGCCCAACAACTGGTTCGGATCGCCTTCTTCCGCCTCCTGCTTCTTCTTCTGCTCCTCCGCCGCCTTCTCTGCAGCGCTCTGCGGCGGCGGACGAATGATACACTTGCTCACGTGCGCGCCATCCATCTCCTCACTGTAGCCGTCGTTGAATTTGAGCGTGTAGAGCCCCGTGTCCGCGTCAAACGAGGAGATCTCGCCTGTACGGCCCTCCAACGGATTGGCTACTCGCGTGCCCAGCGGATAGCGCTGTGGCTCACGCACGCGCACCTGAAGCAAGGAGGACACAAACAAGACACTGCCGCCCTTAGAGACTGCCCTTGTCCCTATGTCAGCCTCAGCGCGGAGAACGACCTCACCGCAACGTACCATGTTGTTGTCTTCCACCCCGTTGCCGTTGCGGAACGCGGTGTGAATTTTGATGTTTGAAAGGCCAAGAATTACTTGGATGGCAAAAGTGAAATTTCACGTCACTCGGACGAGGTTGAAAACTGAAACAAATCCTTTTTTCTAAAACCAAATCTTTTTCTCGTCACTCGAACGAGGGTGCAGAGAACGAACAGTTTTATGCATCAAAATGGGAAAGCGGAAGGGGGTCTTCCATGTTCTGGGTCAATCCTAATTTATATTCGTAAGTTATATAAATTATATTTCAATACAAAGCTCTACATACTTGGTGAAGGTGCAGGGCTCAACTCGTAATGTCTCACGTTTATTGCTTCAAAAAAATCCGAGATGTTCATTAATATCCTGGAATCTGGATTTTTGTATTGGATTGATGATCCTTGTTTTCCTTTTCGTCGAGCAACAAAAAACTTGCTCGAGCAAGTTGTCAGTTTCGCGTACTTTACAGGATAGTTTACGAGGATGAAAACCGGGCTTTTGAGTTCATATTTTCTCTGGTCATTTTTGGGTCATTGAAATTTGATCAAATTTGAGGGGACTATTCGGGTGAAATCCATTGTTGCTTTGTTGTAACAAAGCTGAGGTAAGACATTAAACAAAACGCACGCCACATAGCACCATTCCAATCCTCTTTTTGTAACAGTCTTTAGTCTGGATGCCTGTGCCTATTGGTTTTGTCCCGCATTTGTCGAACCAAAGTCAAGAGAGTGCTGACAGTAAGAGATTTCCCTGGCCCCACCTTCAGTCGCATTGCAGCCTCAAAGCGATCAATGCTGCCACCGTAGCGATCTCGCACCGTTTCCGCAAGCAGTTTCATTTTTGAGAGGCGAGTCCCGTGTTTTTTCTTTTCCTGTGGTAGCATGTCCACTCCGGCTGTGAAGAGGTGCTTGCCAGGGTCTGCTTTCCAGTATTGCTGAATATAGTCCTTCCACCCGCCTGGGGGGAACGAAGACGCCGGTACCAGTTCGTTAACGGCACTAACAGCCACAATTGCGTCAGCGGCGGGGGTTGATGCCTCGGCGTTGGGTGCATTTGCGGCACGGTGATCGATGGCCTGCTTTGATCGGTTGGACGCCCCAA
>MBAC02010030.1:0-30404 GCA_001712635.2 Nothophytophthora sp. Chile5
GCGCGAGCGGCTCAGACTGGTCGTTCGATCTGGTGTCTCCCGCCTGAGAGAGCTTCACAGGCGGAGAGGGTATATGTAGATCAACAAGGTTCGCTTTGTAAGTATCCTAATACACCACAACTTAAAAATAAAGTAATCAACGCCGTAAAGGTGGTAACGACTGCCTCAGGTTGAAGACTGGTCGCCATCTGCTTGTGGGGAGTTTGTTCGGCGTCAAATAACGCCACAGACATTACTCCAATGCCATTTCGTAATCTCTCTGGCTGATGAGTTCGCGTTGCACACATTCGAATATCACCAGCTGGTTTGGTGACACCCCGAGACGATAACGAGAGCCATGACCTCCCTTTCCTGCGGCCAACTAGACCCATACTGCCAGTAGTCCTTTCCCGCTAAGCTTAGGACCTGCCCGCTTTTCGGCGCAGGCACCACACCTTTCGCTCCGTTGATGTATCAACGTAAATAAATGCAAGCCCCTCCCCGGTGGTGTTCGTGTCGAGGCTGGAGGCTTCCATCCATCGGCAACGGCAGTTTGACGGAATGCCGCGCCATGATCACCTCCACCCACTAACGTTAGCAGAGCATCTGGAATCGCTGTCATCGACGTTCGCCTCAGGCGCACCTGTGCACATGAGCGTATCGATGCGCGACGCAAACGTTAGCTGAATAATAATACGAGGGTGACGTTTGTAGTATTCGGATAGTGCAGCAGGAAACGGGTTCCTCATAACGAGTTGAAGATCGGCACGGCAAAACAGTCTACAGCCGTTGAATTCCTCACTATATAGGAACACACAGGGTCTGCATGTATATCCTGACTGCAAACTGAACGACGGCAAGACAGGACGCGCATGCCTCTGTTTGACTGGGAGTCTGCACGAAAGAGTCTTACGTCTACTGACTTCAACTCACTGACTACAAATAGGGCGAAGCCAATGCTTGTGGTTTGCTTCCTCACAACTCCATCTACTTACGAAGACGCTTGCAAGAAGTCGCAGGGGCCTCCGTCGCCTCCACCGTTGTCGCTTCGCTCGCAGGAGCTTCCGTCGTTGGCGCTTCCGTCGTTGGTGCTTCTGTGGCTGGTGCTTCTGTGGCTGGTACGTCAGTGGCAGGAGCTTCCGTGGCAGGAGCTTCCGTGACAGGAGCTTCCGTAGCAGGAGCTTCCGTGGCAGGAGCTTCGGTGGCAGGAGCTTCGGTGGCAGGCGCTTCAGTCGTAGTGGTCGATGAGCCAGTGCCACCCGTCAGGGGAACACAGTTGACTGCGCGTAACCATGAACAATATGAGTAAAGGTCAGTTCGATGAGGCATAGGCTACGCAATGCAGAGGTCGAATAGTCAGCACAACGAAATAACGTACTGTAGGCTTGCCACTGCGCATTCTGGAATCCCAGCCAGTAGATGGCCAACAGGCAGTCGCCGTTGCAGGACGAATAGTCCACGGGCATCTCCGACATGATGCCCGAGTCGTTCGCACCACCAGGATAGTCTTCCTCGCAGTTGTCACTGTGCAGAACCATGGTGTCGTCCAGCCAGATCTCGCAAGGACCCTGCAGTTACAACGCAACAGAAACCTTAGCCTCTCAGTCCAGTGAAATATCAGCCGAGCGGTTATTCGTACCACGTGAGTGAAACCCCCACCGTCGTTGCCGTGCCAAATGGCCTTGCCGTCGGTCGGGACATCCTTCGGGTCCGCATCCGCGAGCGTGTGGCCGCACGTGGCATCTCCGACCATCTCCAAGACCACATCACGAACCGTCACACCCTTCTCCTCGGCCATGGTCTTGAAGATGCCGACCTGGTCGCCGCCAGAGCCCACGCCGTCCCAGTAGTTGTCGATCTGCACGACCCACTCGGGGTTGGGACCATCCTCCCAGGTCGGCTCGGGCTCGTACAGATACCCGTGAGCATCGACACGAGGCGCCAGCGCGGCCAACGCGACGGCAGATGAGAGAGCGAGGCCAGTCAGCATCGTGTGAGGCTTTACTGTTCGGAAGGGTGAAGCGGTTGATCGGGTTGGAAGGAAATTAACGAATGAAATTGGGCAGTGCAAACCGCTCTATGTGGCGCGACTGGCATGCCCTACAGGCTGTTCGTGATCAAAGATGACCGACCAGTAGGACGACAATCGAGCCATCTGCTTCGGGGGATTTCGCGCTGAAATCCAGCGATCTGCTCCCTTCACCGGATCGCCAGCATTGATGACCTTTTCTGATCAGGAAGCGCGATCAGAGGCTCACCATCTGGTTTGACGTCTCGGAGACGGTCACCCGATCATTCACAGGATCCGCTCGAGTTTCGGTGAGGAGCGACGCCTTTCCGTCGGGGGTTTGTTAGCGTGGTCAATGGAGTGGATTTGCCGTGGATTTTGCAGGCGACGTAACAACGTGCAAGCGCGTCCTTTACTGAGCCGACGAGTCCCGCGAAAACGACAACGGTCGATGCGATCCCAGGCACATCTTGGTAAGAACGCCTCTGTAAAGAGGACCGCCAGCCAGTTTGATTATCATCATGCCAGGCGCGTAATCAGCCAGCCGGGACCGAAAATCTGCGACAGCTGCTGAACCGCCATCGACAAGCAGGTGTACAGGCTTCAGACACATCGATGGGACCGCTTCAACTCAGAAGAAACGAATGGCGAAAATCACCGTAGTTGATTTGACATGTAGTCTTTAACGCAACACATTAACACACGCAATGGGATCGAGGCGCTTGCGCCTCGGCAGACAGTGATCCCTGCCATCATTGTTCCGTTCGCGTCTAGTGACGGCGGCGGCGGTTGCAAGACGTCGTTGGCGCCTCCGTCGCGTCCGCCTCAGCAGCGGGGGCGTCCGTCGTAGCAGCTTCAGTGGACGGCGCCTCGGTCGAAGGGGCTTCCGTCGCGGGAGTCTCCGTGGCAGGCACCTCCGTCGCTGGAGCTTCCGTCTCGCTCTCGCTCTCGCTCTCGCTGCTAGCGTCGCCAGCCACACTGGTTTCGCTGCTGGTCGTTGTGGTGGCAACAGAACTGGCGGTATCCGTAGATGCGGCGTCATCTGACAGAGGAACGCAGTTGACTACAGGCGCAGACGGATGCATCCAGACAGACACGAATACGAGTACGTTAGGGCCAATACGAGGAGGTTCCATAAGATAGAACCGAATAACTTACTGTAGGCTTGCCACTGCTCGTTCTGGAACCCCAGCCAGTAAATGGCCAAGGTGCAGTCGCCATTGCAGGACGAATAGTCCACGGGCATCTCCGACATGATCCCCGAGTCATTCGCACCACCCGGATACTCGTCCTCGCAGTTGTCACCGTGGAGCACCATGGTGTCGTCCAGCCAGATCTCGCAAGGACCCTACAGTTACAACCACATTTCCAATAGAAACCTTAGCGCCACTACCTCTCAGTTCAATGAAATGTTACCCAAACGATTGTTCGTACCACGTGGGTGAAGCCGCCGCCATCGTTACCGAGCCAGATCGCCAGGCCGTCCGTCGGGATCTCCTTCGGATCCCCATCCGTAACCGTGTAGCCGCAGGGATAGTCCGGAGCCATCTCCAAGAGCACGTCGCGCACCGTCATGTTCTTCTCCTCGGCCATGGTCTTGAAGATGCCGACCTGGTCGCCTCCGGACCCCACTTCCTCCCAGTAGTAGTCGATCTGGGCGACCCACTCGACGGTGGACTTGCCATCCATGAAGGTGGGCTCGGGCTCGTACAGATGACCGTGAGCGTCGACGAGTGCCGCAAACGCCAGCACCGTCACGGCGAACAAGCGAGCAAAATCTGTCAGCATGATGTTGACTGCTTTCTTTCGATTGTTTTTGTTTGTTTTCGGCAGGTCTTGAGACGCGTGGACACTTCCTCGGAAGTTGGAGAATGAAGAACCGGACTGGCAATGCTTTTGCTGTCGGCGAAGACTGCTCGAGCCAAGGGTGTGAAGACCCGAGCACTCCGTACAGACCGGGCAACGATTGAGTTCATTTCCGATCATTTCGATGGCAAGGTCTCGCCATCTTGCATGTACTGGATCGGAAGGCACCCAGCTGTTTCCTCCGACTTGGAGATGGCGCGGTTCGGACGGATTAATCGACGGTCACTTGGTCGATATCTCGGTGCGTGAATGCAGCAGTAACGGGGTCACATGGCCATTTTGTATTCACTCAACGCTAGCAATTCTCGACAAACGTGGCACACTACTTACTCATGCTCCAGGCCCACTGGTCACTGCAGACGTGCTCACACCCACATCCGATTAGGCGCACAAGCTTACTTACGAAGGCGACGGCACGACGTGCTGGGCGCCTCGGTCGTTTCAGCCTCGGCCTCCGTCTCCGGTGGCTCGGTCTCAGCAGCCTCCGTAGCTGGGGCTTCGGTGGCAGGCGCTTCCGTCGCAGGGGTCTCGGTGGCCGGGGCCTCGGTTGCTGGCGTCTCAGTGGCAGGAGTCTCAGTGGCAGGAGCCTCGGTTGTTGTCGTCGATGAACTGCTGCCACCCGTCAAAGGGACGCAATTGACTTGATATCCAACACGACACAAAACGGCGTTAGAACGAGATGAAATCAGGGCAATCAACAGGAAGAACAGCGCTTGGTGACGTACTATACGCCTGCCACTGTTCGTTCTGGAACCCGAGCCAGTAGATGGCCAAGGTGCAGTCGCCGTTGCAGGACGAATAGTCCACGGGCATCTCCGACATGATCCCCGAGTCGTCGGCTCCACCTGGATACTCGTTCTCACAGTTATCACCGTGGAGCACCATGGTGTCGTCCAGCCAGATTTCGCAAGGGCCCTGGCAACCAGATAGCACACGAGTATTGAATACCAAGTCATGGTGGCCACTTCAACACAAGCAGTGATCTTACCTGGTGGGTGAAGCCACCGCCGCCGTTGCCCCACCAAATGGCTTTCCCGTCGGTCGGGACATCCTTCGGATCCACGTCAGTACGCGTGTAGCCGCACGTGGCATCTCCGACCATCTCCAAGACCACGTCGCGCACCGTCACACCCTTCTCCTCGGCCATGGTCTTGAAGATGCCGACCTGGTCGCCGCCAGAGCCCACGCCGTCCCAGTAGTTGTCGATCTGCACGACCCACTCAACGGTGGGTTTGCCGTCCATGAAGGTCGGCTCGGGCTCGTACAAGTGGCCGTGAGCATCGGCATGCGAAGCCAAAGCTAGCAACGCAATGGCTGATGCGAGAGCGACTTCTGCGAACATCTTGCTGATGTTTGGACGGTCGAGTGAGCAGGAGGCTGAAAATTCAAAAGTGAGTGCACGCTGCCTCCGGCACAACGCTCTGGTGCCATTGAACCGATTAATACGCGGAATACTCTCCACATGCAGGGCGTCAAACAGCGAAACCCCCGCAGGGAGGCCACCGACGATGGTAAAGCCATGCTGCCGTGGCACGAATTAAAGCGAAAAATCTCGCCACCATGTGGTTTTCGAGATCGGTTTGACGATATGCGTGGGTTGAAGTCCCTGATGCATCGGAGGATGGTGTGCCGGATTCCCCTCGAACTCAGCGACTTGTTTCCCCAGCTCCTTCCCGCGATCAGAAATGCTGATCCATGTCGCCGAGTGCTTTTCGATGGGGTCCGATCCGAAAGGTGTATCGAGGAGGAACCTCGGAACGAAAGTTCATTCTTTCGCAGATGGCGTGAGTTTGCGATCACCACCACACCACCCATTCGGAAGCCCCGACTAATAAAACGGCTGTCGTTCATCGATTACTAAATCTACAGTAAGCTTACACGAAGCGGCAACACTGTTCGTCCGTCCACCTTGCCATTGTCACGGCTCCGAGGTTCGATGTTGAATTGATCCAGTATTCTACCTGGAGACCGCCTCGCCCAACCGACAGTCTCGATTACCGTAATCTGGGCGTCGATGGTGAGCTTGCGCTCTTCTCACGACTCCGGCCGAGAGACGATAACACTTCGATCTAGCACTGACCAGCCAACTAGACGGCAGTAGTGGCTGGTGTCGCAGAGCTCCGCCGAACGAATGTTCATCGCCTCTCTTGATTTTGCTTGCATACTCATGCTGAAATTAGACCGAGCTTGTCCCCAGGCACCACACTACCTCAACTTTGAAGTTGAAAGGTGCCTCAGCCGCCTTCATCTTGGGGACCGCCACTGTAAATGGTTCATCATCGGGCCTTATGTTGAGGCGCTGGTGTCTCGAGCCAGCTTTCGCAAGGGCTCCTGGATCAGGCTTCATGTCCAATCGTCGACAGATCACAGTAATGAGAAGTGTTGCTTAGCTGAATTTGGGTGGAGACACCACCATCGTTGCTCAAACCATAGCTTTCAGGGACCACAATTGCTGAAAATGCCGCACGCTTCTGCAAAATGACGACGTGGAATTAGAGGAAGCACCACTTAGTCTCTCGAGCTTAGGCTATTTGACGATCTACGAGTCGAGACGACATGAGCGGACAACTGCAGCGCTACTCGCCATTTACTTGTGCAGCGCCTTCATCTTGGCGATGATGGCCGCGCCCATGGCGGTGGTGCCCACAACCTTGGACTGGTCCTTGGTGAGGTCGCCCGTACGCACGCCGTCCAGCAGCACCTGCTCCACCGCGTTCTCGATCAGCTGCGCCTCAGTCTCCATCTGGAACGAGTAGCGCAGCAGCAGCGCACCCGAGAGGATCTGCGCAATCGGGTTGGCCAGGTTCTTGCCGGCAATGTCGGGCGCCGAGCCGCCAATCGGCTCGAAGAGGTGCACCTTGTCGCCGAGGCTGGCCGAGGGCATCAGCCCCAGCGAGCCAGGCAGCACGGACGCAGCGTCCGACAGGATGTCGCCGAACATGTTGCCCGTCACGATGACGTCGAACTGCGACGGGTTGCGGATCAGCTGCATCACGGCGTTGTCAATGTACCTATTGCGATGCAAGCAACAGACACACAAAGCTAGCGTTGAGCACGGAATAACGCACACGGCGGAGGGTGAATGGATGGGAAACGTACATGAAGTCGACCTGGACAGCTGGGTAGTCCTTAGCCACGTCCTTGGCGACCTTGCGCCACAGGCGGCTGCAGTCCAGCACGTTGGCCTTGTCGACAACCGTCAGCTTCTTCGAGCGCTGCAGCAGTAATGATAGGACATCACCAACAATCGATAAGCCTTCAATACCAGAGTACAGTCAGCAAGAGAGTGGTGGACATACGTTCATGGCAGTATCGAACGCGAATTTCATGGGCTTGGCGATCTGTACACCGCAACGCACACGAGTAGCAGCAATGGATAAGTGAACGATGCCAACAAAAGAACAATGTCACACATGCAGCATGGCAATACAGAAAGCTGGAGTGCCACAATAGTGAACGTACCTCCGCCTCCGTGTACTTCATGACGTCCGTGGCCGTGTCGCCCTTGGTGGCGTGCTCTCCGAAGTAGATGCCCGACACCAACTCGCGCACGATCACCATGTTCACGCCGTTGGCGATGATGCTCGGCTTCAGCGGCGACAGATCCGGCAGCATCGAGTAGATCTTGGCTGCACGACACAATGCCAAAGCGTCAGCATGCACTGCATCCCAAACAACAGCAACCTATCAAGCAAATGACACATACCCGGTCGGATGTTCACCGCGAGCTGGAAGTTCTTGCGCAGACCCAGCAGGCAGTTCTTCTCCGCATCTTTCCACTGTTGCAACGCCAATATGTGAGCCAACAAACACCTCAATCCAGCAGCCAGACGATGTGCTTACCTTGGGGTCCTCCTGCGCGTCCGTGGGACCGCCCACGGAGCCGAACAGCACGGCGTCTGAGGCCGCGACGGTGTCCACGGTGGACTGCGGCAGGTGCGTCTTGTGCGCTTCGTAAGCCGCGCCGCCGCACAGCGCCGTGTCGAAGGCGAACTGGTGGCTGAACAGCTCTCCCACGGTCTGCAGCACCTGCACGGCCTGGTCGCACACCTCTGGGCCAATGCCGTCGCCAGGCAGCACCGCGATCTTGTACGTCTTGCCGCTCATGGTCGGGAGTGTGCGGTAGTCGGCGCTTGGATGGTGCGAGCGCGGATAATCGGATTGTGAACCTTCTCGTTGAACGGCGCAAGCACCAGAACTCCTCTTCCGTTTACGCCGAATGCGCAAACGGTCGAGAATGTCGAAATTGCAGCACGGAAAATGCCACTTATGAACCAATCAAAGCATGCCATATCATGTTGAAAGCATTGGGTTGGTTGCGATATTCTTCACTTAACCAATCAAATTGCTCTTGGGTTTGCGCAGACGCACGTGTCAAACGGACCCAGTCGAAAATGTTGAATCGATGAAGTTTTCGACGAGAAGGGCGCACTATTTCGAGGGAATCAGTACGAATGAGAGTGATGGTATCCACTGCAACCTTTATTGCGCGCCATTCCGCTGTCAACATGGAGAAGTTCGTGCTGCGCGGAGAGGCAGCGGCGGCGCTAGCGGCCTCTGTGGCCGATGCACCACAGCAGCAGCAGCGGAAGCGACAGCGACAGACGACGATCCACCACGGCGATAAAGTGGTAGGCTCAATGCACTCACCGCGTTCTCGGAGATAGAGAGACTGAAGTCGAAACGGCGATCGACGTAAAACCTGCTCGATGGTTTAGGTGGTGGAGGAGCGCGTGCAGTACCTGAAGGAGGAGCTAGAAGATGCCAAAACGACCGCCAATATGTTGAGCGTGCTGACAGTGTTGGAGGAGATCTTCGTGTCGCTGGAGATGCTGGAGAAGACCATGATCGGTCTCACGCTCACGCGGCTGCTGCGCCGAACTGAGTCTGGTGAGGGGTATTATGTTTCTCGCCCGCTACTTAATTGCGTTGCTGATCGGTCTCGCCCATGTCGCTGTGGTGTGGTGTGCTGGGAATGTAGAGGAAGTGCAGGAGCGCGCGCGCAAGTTGCTGCGCGTCTGGAAGTCGCGCGCCAAGAAGGCGATGCGACGGCGGGCTCGACGTGTGGAGACGTACGGTCGCAATTTTGCCGATTGATAGTGTTGAAGCAGACGCAACAAGTAAGCAAAAAGAGAGCAGATTGTGCTCGAGCCACGATTGACTGCTTCCACAACAAAGCATGTATTTGAGCACTTACAGGAAATGCGTTGCGGGCCCATCAAAGAGAAGCACCGAGGCAACGCCTTTCGTCCACACCAAGTCCCTGGTATCGGTTGCTATCGAGGCGACTTCTGTGGTATGTGCATCCTGACGACTACTCTACTGATCCTGCGATATGCTCCGACTGATTGACAATTTCCGTACGCGCTGAGCAGACAGCGTCATGTCTGCGCGTGTCAAGTAGGCCAAGAAGCCAAAGTATATGCAGCCCGTGCCGATGAGCGCGACCAATCCGATGGTGCCCAATGCCATGCCCTCGAGGTTCACGATGATCAGGTACAGGTTGATGACGCACACGACAGCTCCCAGCAGCCAGCCGGTCACGACTGCGGTCTTGCTGTTAGCGAAGTCACCCATGATGGCCGGCGAGCTGGTGAAGATGAGCACGGGCAGCAATGCGAAGGGCAGCTGGATGGACTGCAGTACGTTCAGCAACTCGTCCATGCGATCGCTGTCAGCTGGGTTCTGCTGGCTTAGGATGGCCACGGTCATCGCCGGAACGAGGGATACACAGCGCGTGAGCGCCACACGCTTCCACGGCGAGAGGTGTAGATGCAGGAAGCCTTCCATGACGAACTGGCCCGCGTACGTTCCCGTCATCGTGGAGCTCTGGCCTGCCGCCAGCAGACCCACGGCCCAGATGATGTCGGCGTATTGGCCCAACATGCCACTTAAGGCCCCGCCGGCTTGCGACAGTCCAATACCCTGACACATGCCCTCCCCACCGCTGGCGAGCGTGCAGCGACCGTAGGTTTCACCTTGCGCTATTGCCCCGGGCACGCACGCCGTGTTGATTCCGGCAGTATCGTACGACGACGTGCAGTCCGTGGAGAAGAAGCCCTTCGCGAAAACGGCGAGTACGGCCAAGTTGATGAGGAAGGACACGAAAAGCGCGCCGCCTGACTCGATAGCGAAGTATTTGTTGGCCTCGCGCACCTTCCGCCCGTCGTGGCGGTTCACGTGGCGTGTCTGCACGAGCGCCGAGTGCAAAAAGATGTTGTGTGGCATGATGACGGCACCCAGGATCCCCACAGCTTGCGTGACGGCGTACCGCTCCACATGGGGGACGAAGCCGCGCGCGAGATCCTCCGACACGACGCCACCACGGAAGAGGTTGGCACAGAAGCACACGAGCATCACGACGATGAGCGCCACGAAGAAAGCCTCGAGCTTCCGGATGCCATAGCGGTGCAGCAGCAGGAACGTGAACGTGTCGAAGCCCGTGATCAGGCAGCCCACCCAGAGCGGGAAGCCGAAGAGCACTTGGAAGGCAATCGACGAGCCCAGCACCTCCTGCACGTCGCTGGCTACGATGGCGATTTCCGTCATGATCCAGAGCGTCAGCGAAGCCCAGCGCGGGTACACGACCGTGCACATTTCGGCCAGGTTCCTGCCGGTGACTACGCCAAGGCGCGCGGCCAGCACCTGCAGGAAGAACCCCATGACGGTAGAGGCGAAGAGGACCCAGATGAGCTGGTATCCGCCATACGCGCCCGCCTGCAGGTCGCTCTCCAGGTTGCCTGGATCCACGTACGCGATGCTCATGAGCCATCCAGGCCCGGCATATGCCCACAGTGTCCGCCAGCTGCAACCGCAAACACACAGATGCACCGCCACGTCACCTCGCTGGGCCGAACACAAGCGCATGGCCGGAAAAGAAAGGGTGTCCTCACGTACCTAAAGCCACGGGTGGATGGAGCCTCGTCGGGGGCCTGCACCTCTCCTACAGCCAGCGCCAGCGCCTTGTCCACCGCATCGTAGCTCTCGACGTCCTCGCCATCGTCGACGAGCAGCAGATCGAGCTCCGACGCTCTGGTCTTTGGCATCGACGAAGGTGTCGCCGTCATGTTTGTCTTGTAGGTGGCGCGGTGCAGAAGTCCAGCAGCAATAGCGCGCGCCAGTAGCTGGTTGGGAAGTGGCGCGGCCCCGCGTCGCCTTGGCGAAGTGCGCGGTCCTGTGACGACGGATCGGATGCGGAGAGCTCCGCTCGTGGTTGAATCTTGGCGCGTGACACGATTCGCGTCCATCACCAACGCATCCGTTATTCGGCTGGGGGGACCAAATGGAGACCTCTGATTGGTCCAGAGCGATTCTTTTCCTCCAGTCGTATCGTTGTCTTCTCTGCCTGGAACTTAACGGGCGGTAAACTATTTAGACTCCGGCGAACTTTACGGCGAAACCGAAATGCGAGTACCGTACCTCTTCGAATAATTTGGGCTCCGGTTGATTGGCGGCGTGACACCATTTCCATCTCGAACTTGGCTTCATCCCTCCGTCATGTACGCCGGCGTGGACAAGTACGGCGGCGCGTTGGTGGGCGAGGGCCAGCCCGATGGCTCCAGGGGCTCTAGCTCCGCGCCACCTGCGCCCACGGGCCTATCCCTGGAAGAAGCCATCGAGACGGCAGCTGCAGAGGAGACGGTGGTGGTGGACGTGCCCTACTCGTACTTGGAGGACGAAGACGACCCCACTTCGCTGGTAACCGGGACCTCCAAGGTGCTGCTGGGCGCTCAGCTGAATCCAGAGGCTGGCGGCCTCATGTGGGTGGAGCAGGACAGTCCGCAAGAAGCGTATAAGAACGTGGTGGCCATGTCGCAGATGACCTCCATGCTGCGCGACCGCGACCGCAACGCTTGCTACGAGCGCGGCATCCAGCGTGCCATTGCCGCATTCAAGGAGCAGAATGGTCTGGCGCCCATTGTACTGGATATTGGCACGGGAACGGGGCTGCTGTCCATGTTTGCAGCCACACATGGAGCCGAGCATGTGTATGCCTGCGAGATGTTCACGCCCATGGCGGAGATCGCGGACCAAGTCACTCGAGCGAATCATCCGGACAAGATCACGGTCTTCCCGCTGCGGTCTACGGACCTGCGCGTGGCTCCGGTAGATGTGGCTGCTCAGTCTTCAGAGGCTGAGCAGACGTATCACCTCCCGAGACGTGCAGACATGCTGGTGTCCGAGCTCTTCGACTCGGTGTTGCTCGGCGAAGCCGTGCTGCCCACGATCCGCCACGCCATGCAGCATCTGCTGACTCCGGATGCCGTCATTGTCCCCGAACGTGCCACAGTGTTCGCGCAGGTGGTTGAGAGCGATGCCATCTACCATTTCAACAGCTTTGCAGTCCCTGACACGCAGGAAACGACATCCAGTGCCTCAAAGAAGGCCAAATTGGCACGAAGCGATACGGCTTGGCAATGCGCAGGCGGGAAACCTGCACTTCCGGTGCATTTCCGCGCATTCGATAGCGACGCAAAGGTGCTCACAACGCCCACGAAGGTGCTGAGCTTCGACTTCACCAAGCCAACCACTTCTATCTCCAGCTACCAGGAGACAGTCGTGGCTGCGATGGATGCTGGGCAGGTCCAAGCCGTCGTCATGTGGTGGGAAGTGAGCTTCGATGCTGACGACAGCGTGGTGTACTCGACTCTGCCAGGCGCCCAGAACTGGCAGGACCACTGGGTGCAGGTCGTGTTTCCGCTCGTGGAGCAGCTCCATGTGCAGCCGAGGGATCAGCTGCTGCTGCGTGCCCACCACGACGACATCCGCATCTGGTTTGACGTCGAGGCTGCTCCACAGTCCGACGCGACGAAGAAGGCGAAACGTACTGTGCTTAGTGAGAAACCGCCGTGTACTTGCGGTCTGCACCTCATCTGCAATGCCGAGCGCATCTCAATGCTCACGGATGCAGCGCGTCGCGAAGCCTACGCCGCCTCGATCTCCTCGGCGATTGCAGAGTTGAGCAGTGCTGAACCGTTGCGTCCACTGGCGTGCCTGGACATCAGTGATGGCTCTTTGTGTGCGCTGCTGGCTGCAACCCACGGTGGCGTGGCTAGCGTAACGTCCATCGAGTCCAAGGAGGTCTCCGCGCGCATCTTCGAGCAGATCCTGGCGTACAACGACACGAACGTCGAGGTGCTCTGTAGTGGCGTCAAAGGTCTGCTGCTTGAACACCTGCAAGGCGAGCCACCCAGTGTAGATCTACTGGTGGGCGAGCCCTTCTACTACTCGATGCAGAACCTGCCGCTCTGGCAGGCCTTCAACTTCTGGTTGCGACGCTCGGCGGTGAACGCACTACTTCATCCGCAGGCGAGAGTTCTCCCCGCTCGAGCGCGTGTTCTGGCCCAGGCTGTCCGGTTCGAACGGCTTCACGAATGCTTTGGTGCTGTGGGCAACGTCTCGGGGTACGACCACGCGAGCTTCGACCAGTTCCAGGACGAGTACTACACGCGCAACTTCCCGTTCCCAGCCTACATGTATCCGTATGAGAGTGCGTCGGACGTGATGGAGCTCGCTGTCCTGGACTTCATGCAGATCGCGCACTCGGTGGCCACCGACGGCTCGATGGAGCTGGCGGACTCAGCAGCGAACGCAGTGATCGTCTGGGTCGAGTACGCGCTGGACCTGGCGGGGAAGCACGTGGTGGCTATGGGTCCGGCCGTGCGCCATGCCAAGCAGCTCATCCGCTTCCTCCCGCCGTCATCTCTTGGCTCGAATGCAGCAGCTTCGAAGCGGGTGCTGGCCTCCACCTTCCGCTTCGACGCACTGGAAGGCACCATCGACTTGAGCTTCGAGGTCAACTAAGCAGCTCCCTGTATAGGAAAGTCAGACAGATACGAATAGAAACACGAGCCTGTGGGACATGGAAGCGATCCGTTTGCTTCCTGAGGTGGAGCGTCCCCTCCCTTTGGACACCAGATCTAGTCTACGCTCTGCTATGCGATGCCAAGAGCGTCACCTTACGCCTCCTGCTCTGTCGCAGTGCCGGCCTTGCGTTCCCGGATCTTGCGCAGATACTGCTGGCGCTTGACATGTTCCTGTTTGAGTTCCTTCGCTCGCCGTTGCTTCAAGGCCTCGAGCTCGTTGAGCAGCACAACAGCCACATTCTCCTGCAGAGCCAACGACCACGGCTGCGTGCGCTTGTGGGTCGTCAGCTGGTTCAACACGTCGCGGTTCTCATCGCGTTCCAGGGCTTGAGAGACGTCGCGTAGGAAGTCCCAGAGCTCGAGCGGCACCTCGTCGCGACCGCCGCTGCCCGGTAGCTGCAACACGTCCACGATCGTCAGGAAGAACGCGCCCAGCTCCGTCACCAGCTCGGTCGGTGCCGCGTGCTCGGGCTCCGCCATACTCACAGACAGTCGCGGCGCTTGCGTGAAGAACTGCTGCACGAGCTCCAGGAACTCGAGCGTCTCGGCGTCTTCTGGCTCCGTCTCGAAGCCCAGCTTGCGTGCCACCTCCACGTTCTGCTTGGTCTGCGCGGCAGCATTGATCCGAGCGCGTAGACGACTCACGAATGTCCAACGAGCCGCTGACTGGAAAGGTGGACCACGCACAGACGCGCCAGGCGCCAGCACATCCACGGGAGGGAACACGCGGTTACGTGCCAGAGAAGCCTCCAGACCCATGTAGTCGTCCACGAGGGACATCACGCGTTCCTGGAACTCCGAGGCCACTTCCAGACTGTCGGGGGCGTCGGCGAGCACCAGCGTCGTCAACGACGGGCCTTCCTGTGTTTTCGATGCACCCTTGAACTGCGCCGAGCGCTCCATCAGCACCGCGTGAGCACTAAGACTGAGCTGCGCGGCACGCGGCAGACGCAGCGCCTGCACCAGCCCTTCCACCACCATCGTGTGGGTGGCCAAGTCGTCGTAGACCACGACACTCCGTGGGGAGTTGCCGTGGTTCATGAGGAACTCGGCGACAGCGCAGCCTGTGAACGGCGCCAGGTACTGCAGCACCGGCGAGTCGCGGTCACTGGCAGCCACGAGCGTCGTGTGCTCGAGAGCTCCTGTGATCTTCAGTGCGTCACGGATCTGGTGGATGCGAGCTGCGCTCTTGCCGATGCAAACGTAGACGAACTGCGGCGGCTGCTCGTCACGGGTCTTGGCCAGTGCCACTTGATGAGCAATCACATCCAGAGCTACACGCGTCTTGCCCGAATTGCGCGGACCCAACACGCCGAAGCGGTGGCCTCGAGCCAATGGCTGGAGACAGTCCACAGCCAGCAGCCCCGTCTCGAAGGGAGCGCAAAGCGGAGCCCGCGTCATGACTCCTGGCACGCTCTGGGCGCCCCACGTCACGTGAATGCGGTCGTTCGCCGTCACTCCCGCCGTCTCCCCGTCTTCAGCCGCCAGGTCGTCACTGAACTCGAAGTTCTGGCCCAACGGGTTGATCACGGCACCGGCGAACCGCGCGAGACTTCCCGGGATCTCCAGCTGCTCATGCTCCATCTGCACGTCCATGCCGATGCGAACGGGGCGAGCGCGCGCGGCCTCGTCGCTGCCGTGAAGCAGAGCCACGTGCGCCACTTTCTTCTCCAGGAACAGCACGAAGCCGTGGCACAGCAGCTCGTCTTCGCCGCCACGAACTGCCACCACCGACCCGATGGTGGCGTGGCGCAGACCCGACACGCGCGCCAGCGAGTTCTGCACGTCCATGACGACGCCCGTGATCGGCAGCTCGCCCTGCACTCCCGAGGGCTCTTCCACGACGACGTCCGCAGCCTCCTCGGCCTCTGCGAGGCGCATGAAGTCCAGCATCTGCTGTTCCAGCACCGCCTCGTTGGCATCCGCGGCGCCGCGTTTGCCGCCGGCTTGGACTGCTGGAGAAGAGCGGAAGCCGCGCGATCCGACAGAGGAGACGCACGGGATGATGGTGTGCAGCCTGGAGGTTGCAGTGGCGCGGATAGAGCGCGCGAGCAGCAACCGCATGGCGGCGGCTTGAGCTCGTCGAGCTCCGGTCATTTTGCGCTGATGATCGACTGCGGCGGATACGAGAGGCGGAGACAACAAGTGTCGAAATTTGGAGACTATCATCTGTGGCGGTGTCGAAAAGCGTTTTGACGTTATCGACATTCCTGACAATCGTCGAGGTCGACCCAGCTGTCGAAATCTCGAAGAACGTTCTGTCCGGTGCGAGAGCGTCCGCTAGACCAGCACTCACAACTCGTGCGTTACTTCAGAGACCAATCACCCATCGACGTTGGGTTTTACCGATCCCAAAGCAGCAAGCATCCAGTCACACAACATAATCGATCGATCCTCCGCAGCGGGACAGATCGATCTCATGGCGCTGGCGACGACGCTGCAGCCGCTTCTAAGCGCCTCCGACGATGGCCTACGCGATTACCTGGCCAGCGACAAGGCGGCCAAGCTCTTGGCCGACCTGGACTCCTTCTTCAGCCGTGCGACGGTCTTACAATCCCGGCGCAACGAGGAGAACGAGGTTGCCGCCACTCGTGCTTTGCAGCAGGAGACTCGCTCCGTCTTCTCATTCTACATGCGGCTGGTGGATGCTCCGTCGCTGCTGGAGGTGGCAGCATCCAGAGGAGTGCTGCACGTGACCCGAGTGGTGCCGTTCTGTCAGGTGTACGCGCCTAAGAACGCCGATGCTGTTCGTGAGCTGCTGGATACCATGGAATCGAGTCTTCCGGCGTTCCAGACGACTCTCAACGCCCTCCGACTGGTGTTCATCCAGGTAAAACGCAAGCTCGGCGAAGGACTCGTTCTATAGTCGCTCTGACCTTGTTTGGTGTGTGTGTGTCGCTGTGTTCGGGTTGGAATTGCAGCAATGGCGGGAGCTCCACGCCGCCGTGAACCTCGACAAGCGCGGGCAGGTGGTGGATCTGATCCACCAGTGCTTGGAGCTCAGTCTGTCGTTGCTGGGGATGGCCTCCACGTCACCAGTCACGGACGCTTTGCTATTAAATGGCAAGGACCCGGAAGATGAGCTGGCGGAGCAGGCCACGTCGATGCTGTACGCGTTGCTGCGCTGCTACGAGGCGGATCTGCCGCGTCTTCAGCGGCATGTTGCCACTTTCGAGGATAAATTGCAGCAGCGCGAGATGCCGGTGATTGCTGAGACGCGACACGCCTTGCTGCTGGTTCTTGGGCGATGCATCGACTTGCTGATGAAGAAGCAGGAGAGCTCGGAGGCGGCAGAAGAAGCGCTGTTGGCTGGACTTCATGGCTTGAGCAACGGCTGTGAGGACGAAGAAGCAGACCACGGCTCGTACATGAGCGATCTGTGGTACTTGTGCGGCTACAAGGACACTCTTGCAGCCTTCTTTGAGCGCTGTGAGCTGGATTCCGAGTCCTTCTCGTACCTGGATATGGTGATAGAGGGACTGCCCCGACGACGCGTGCTTCCGACGATGTTGGTGGATGATATGGAAGCAGAAAACAAGGCAAGTGTGGCTCTATCGGCTGATGCAAAGGAGTGGAAGGCTCCGGCGAGCAGTTCTGCGGTAATGGAGGAGACGGAGGAGACGAAGGCGGAAGCCCCTGGCACGGGCGGGCTGGACTCCATGGTGCACCAAGTGAAGGACTTCTTCCCAGACTTGGGTGAGGGCTACATCGAGCTCTGTCTGTTGAATTCCGGACTGCAAGTCGAGGTCGTGATCAACTTCCTGCTGGAAAGTAACCCGCCGCCTGTACTGCTGGAGGTTTCTCAGGACTTGCAGCGCTCCGACCCGGAGTTCCAGCGCTTGGAGGCCGTGATCACCGGGAAATCTGCTTCTACACCCGCTGTGGTGGAAGAAAAGCCGAAGAAGCTGGATCCGAGTCGCGTGTGGGTGGGGAAGAAGATGCAGGAGAAGCACTACGACCCGCAGATTGCCAAGAAAGACCAGCAACTCGCGGAGAAGATGAAACAGATCGCAGTCATGTACGAAGAGGAGGACGAGTATGGCAGCAGTCTGGCAGGCGGCGGCGACGACGCTGGTGCCGTTGGGACGCTGGACGAGTACGATGACGACTACAACGACGAGTTCGAGGACTACGTTCCCTTCAGTGTCCACGACAACGGCAGCAGCGAAGACCAGGACGCCGTTCGCGAGCAGAACCGCCGCATGCGCGCGAAGGAAGAGAAGGACGCCTTCTGGGAGCACATGAAGAATCCGAACCGACGACTGGCAGACGATGGAGACGAAGACGACGATGAAGAGGAGAAGCAAGAAGGCAAGGCTGGCGAACAAAAGCAGCCCGCACCTCCTTCAGCTGCTAGACCCTCCGCGTCCTCTTCTGCGGGCCCGAAGCAGCCCTCATCTCGACGAAAGGACAAGAATCCAACGAACACGGAGAGCAAGACTGGCGAAGGACCGACGCCGCAGCAAATGCAGCGCGCTCGAGCCAGGAAGGACAAGAACAAGGCCAAGGTGGCGAACCACAACCGCAAGGACCGCGCGCTGAAGAAAATGGGCTAAGAATGAGCGAATTGAGCGCAGCTCGCGACCTGCAGCAGCTATCATCGCAGCAGCCCTTTGAAGCCGAGCGATTATGAGCGCTTCTGACCGTGTTCAGCCTTAGCATGTGGACTTTCAGAAGCGTGGTGGGTGTTTTAAGGTGATTTTGTTTTGTTAGAAGGTGATGCGACGCAGACGCTGCGCCAGCTTGAGGCTATTGCGGAGGCGACGGCGCGCGGCGCGCTCGGCGTCGTGTGCGTGTGTCAGATCTGGGTCCAGGTAAATGTTGGGCACGGCGAGGAGAATCGGCTGGGGGGACAATTCCGGCAGGCCGAGACGCGGAAACCTCGTCCTCGCCGACTCCTTGTGTCCGTCCTCGTCTGCTCTCAAGCGCCTGGCCTCCAACGCCATCTCCAGTTTGGACTTGGGCGGACTGCGCATCGATTGGCTGCGTCGAATGAGGTGATAGTGGCCTTCGTCTTCTTGGCTACGGTTTCCAATATCTTCACTGTTGCCTTCGAGTCGAGAAGAGAAGGGCTTTGGTCGAGTAGCTTCGCTTGATAGCAACTCGGGAAGCCGTTGCTCCGAGATGGACGGCTCGCTGGATGGCAATAAGCCACCCGAAGAGCGTGTCTTCTTCCGGATGAGTGGCGGTCGTGGTGCCTCGACGACAGTCCCCAATGCAGCAGGCTTCTTGGTCACTTCGTGGGTCTGGTTGTCGACGTCTTCCGGAGGCGGATTGGGGTCTTCAAAGGAGCGGATGCGATCCAGTTCGGCGAACGCAGTGATCCACTGCAGCTTCACGTGGTCGAAGATGGTCATGGTCACGCGGTCGAAGAGCTTGTGGAGAAAGGAGACGTAGATGGCAGCGCCGATATCCACCGTCCAGATGTCCGCCACTTCAAAGAGCGAGCCGAAGAACAGCACCTTGGACATGCTCTCTCCGTCGATGCAGTCGCGAGTCCAGTCCTTCTCGACGATGCGTCTGGCTTCCGGGATGGAGAACTCGCTGGGGGAGACCAGCGCCTTGTAGAACTTGACGAACACGTCCACGTAATCGTGCTCGGAGATGGTTTCGCCCCCTCGACGCACGCAAGGGAACGTCTCCCAGAAGCGCGCGATGGCCGCCAGCACCTTGGGGTTGTCCAACAGCTGCTGCCGCTTGAGCAGGTTCTCCTCGCTGTACAAAGTGCGGTTGCCCTGCTTTCGATATGGCAGTGGAGACAACGGGTTGGAGCTGACGCTGGGCACCTCGTGGCTGAACAAGAGCGTTTGGCTCTTGCCCTGACACGTGACGCTGGTCTTGACCTTGGACAGCTGCGGCACGAAGAACGGCACGCCCTCTTCGTAGGCCTTCTCAGTAGACCTGTCATTGCGCAAGGAGCTCGTGTACGCGTTGATGCCCGCCATCGCCGCCACCTGCGGTTTGCACGTCAAGCCTCCGTAAGTACTTGATTTGGAATGGAGTGAGGTCCCGCCAGTCGGTTCTTTCGATCCGCTTTGCGTTCCTGTCCAGCCTGCTTCCTTGAGCTATTTCTGACCTCGAGCTTCGGATCAGAACCTTCGCCAGCGAGTTCGAGCAGCCACTGTATACTATATCCAAGCATGGACACCGTCCCATTGACTGCATGTGCCTGGCACAATTGGACTCACCCCACCATTCCAAGGGAACCACCATCTAACCATCGTCGCAGGCAGCGCCGTTGGTGCCGCGTTGCTGTGTCCCTTGTCCATGACCACTCATCTGTGGTGTACACCTTATTGTCGACCCGTGGATACGATTGCTCCCGACTGAGGGTGGAGGAGAGCGGATTGACCCTCGCCGCCGCTGACGTTCGCCTGACGGATCGTCGACGTCAATTCCGTCTGGCACTGGTGACGTGTTTGGCGATGGCGATGCCATTTGCTGCGCGGATCGAAGAAGAAAAAGCAATACCCAGATTAGGGTATGACAACTCTCAGAGTTCCAGAGCGTCGACGCGGATCCAGTTTATCGTCTTGAACGAGGCACCTTTTTGGAATCCACACACCCATATTGGCATCGCTAGGTCGTGTTCGACACCGAGGCATGGTCCTACCTGGGTTTCCTGTGGCAAGGTATCCTCTTACTCCATGCAGGTGCATGCTGTCCATCAGGCACCCTGTCTTGGCAATCTGTTTGTCGACGATGGCTTCAACGACGACTTCGCTGCCCCCGGTTGCATTAATTCCAACCCACGGTACCAGGGAGATTGTGATGCATGATGCGTCATCCGTTTCAAGATCCTTCACCTCAGGAGTGATTGTCACCTCCATTCGAACTTACCCGAAGTGCTCGGATCCCCCGTTTCTTGCCATTCCGCAATCCGCCCAAGAGAAGCCAAGCCAAAGTTCAACGAAAGAGTGCGGAAGGCAACCCGCGCCCAAGATGAAGACCTTCCCGACGGCCTCGCTGCTGCCCAAAGAGGAGACGCAGGCCGACCGCCTGCTGGAGCGCTACCCGACGTTTGACGGTCGCGACGCTGTGGTGGCGATCTTTGACACGGGCGTGGACCCGGGCGCGATCGGGCTGCAAGTGACGCCCGATGGCCGCCCGAAGATCATCGACTTCATCGACGCCACGGGCGCGGGTGACGTGGACACGTCGACGGTCGTGGAGGCGAATGACGGCGCGGTGACGCTCGGGAACGACCGTGTGCTAACGCTGAACCCGGAGTGGAAGCCCAGCCAGGATGGCAAGTACCACGTGGGTTCCGTGGCGGGGTATCATCTGTTTCCAGGGCCACTAGTGGTGCGATTGAAGAAGGAGCGCAAGGAGGAGTTCGACATTGAGCAGCGTGCGGCGGTGAACGGAGTGCAGGAGAAATTGGCAGCCTGGGGGCGGGAGAATGCGGCCACGACGAGCGATTTGGCCCAGTTGAGGATCAAGAAAGACCTGCAGACGCGACTGACGGTGCTGGAGGAGCTCGTCAAGAGTTATGAAGACCCTGGACCGATTTACGACTGCGTTGTATTCAACGATGGCACGCACTGGCGCGCCGCGCTGGACACGAAGGAGACGGGTGACTTCACGGGTGTGGCTGCGCTGACCAACTTCAAGGACGAACGCCAGTACGCCACGTTCTCGGAGGAGTCGCAACTGAACTACGTGCTCAACATCTATGACGAGGGCAACACGCTGAGCGTCGTCAATGACGTCGGCGCTCATGGAACCCATGTGGCCGGCATTGTCGCCGCTTATTATCCTGAGCAGCCTGAATGCAATGGCGTTGCACCTGGAGCTCAGATTGTCGCCGTGAAGATCGGCGATGGTCGATTGGGCAGTATGGAGACGTGCTCGGCGCTGAGTCGCGCTATTCTGGCCGTCTCCCAGTCCAACGTGGATGTTGTCAACATGAGTTACGGCGAGTACGCATCCCAGCACAACTACGGTCGCCTGGTGCAGCTGAGCAACGAGCTCGTTGATGAGCACAATGTTACCTTTGTGGTTAGCGCCGGCAACAACGGACCGGCGCTTGGCACAGTGGGCGCGCCGGGCGGCACTACCTCCAGCATGCTAGCTGTCGGCGCGTACGTCTCGCCGAAGATGATGGACGCCGAATACATCATGCGTGACAACGACTTGACGGGCATCGCCTACACCTGGTCATCGCGTGGGCCGACTTTCGATGGCGACGTTGGCGTAAACATCTGTGCTCCGGGAGCTGCGATCGCACCGGTTCCGAACTGGACGCTGAACAAGAAGCAGTTGATGAACGGCACGTCCATGTCTTCTCCAAACTGCGCCGGAAACATCGCACTGCTGGTTAGTGCAATGAAAGCGAAGGGAATTGAGTACACGCCGCACTCCATCCGTCGCGCTCTGGAGAAGACGGCTATCAAGGTGCCTAACGTGGAAGTATTCGCACAAGGAAAGGGGCTCATTCAAGTGCTGCCGGCCTTGGAGTATTTGGTGAGCAACGGCAATTCCTTCGACGGGACGAAGAAGTTCCCGCTGCACTACGATGTCAGCACCTCGTCGGGGGATGGTAATGCACGAGGCATCTTTCTTCGCGACACCGCTGATTTCGCGCACGACAGTACGGAAGTGAATGTCACGGTGACACCTATTTTCCACAAGAAAGCGGCTCAAGATGACAAAGTGCACTTCGAACAGCACGTGCGACTTGTCCCTTCATCCCGATGGATTGACGTGGGCCGAAGCTTGGCCTTGATGCACGGGGGTCGAGCATTCAAAGTGCTGGTGGAAACCAAACACTTGAGCTTTGGAGAGCACTATGGTGAGATCGTCGCGTACGACACCAAGAACGAGGATCGAGGACCGCTGTTCACCATCCCAGTTACTGTGATCAAGCCGGAAGAAGCCACGTCAGTGATTCTATATCAGAAGCACTTCCAGCCCGGAGGTATTTCTCGCCGCTTTATTACGCCTCCGGTGGATGCCACTTGGGCCGACGTGATTTTCTCTCGCGCTAGCCAGAATGGTGAGCGAGAAGTGGACTCCAATGCTTCCGGCAAACTGTACATGTTCGACGCGCTGCAGTTCCAGCCGTTCGTGCGTCAAAGTGAGTCATCGTGTCACAAGGCCTTCTTCCTGAAACCAGGGCAGGAGCTCACGTTCAGTCTGGATGTGCTGGGTGGTTTGACGACGGAATTCTGCCTGGGCCAATTCTGGAGCGCTCTCGGAGACTCCATCGTGCAAGTCGAGATTCGTTTCCATGGCATCAAACCCGACCAAGCGGAAATCCAGGTTGCAGGCGGTGAAGAGTCACACAAGGTGTTGGTTTTGAGTGCTGTGGAGAACGAAACGCTGGCCCCAAAGGTGAGCTTTACCAAGTATTCTCAGCGCATCCGCCCGAAAACGGCGGAGATTTCGCCGTTGAGCACGGATCGTGACCAGTTTGCCGACAAGCGCCAAGTATACCAGTTGGTCCTCACGTACCCGTTCACGAAGAAGGAAGCCGGCAAAGTGGTGCCTCGGCTGCCGCTGGTAAACGGTCGCTTGTACGAGTCCCCGTTCGAAGCACAGCTGATGATGATTTTCGACGACAAGAAGCAGTATTTGGGCTGCTCGGATGCCTACGGCGATCCCATCACTCTGAAGAAGGGGTCGTTTGTTGTTCGAGCGCAGATTCGCCACGAAGACGTCAGCAAGCTGGAGAAGCTGAAGCAGATGATGCTCGTCCTGAATCACGACATCAAGGAAGTTCCTGCGTCAGTGTTCGGCCATCAGGATGATGTCGCACTCGGCGGCAAACCGCTGGACAAGAAGGGATTGAGTGTCGGGAAGTACGTTCCGTTGTTCGTTGGGGAGCCCGCCCACGACAAGCTGCCTGCAGGAAATGCGGCTGGCGATCTGCTGGAGGGGAAGATCCACTTTGGCCAGAAGGAGGGCACCATTAAAGGGTACGCATCGAAGTCCTCTGCTGGCCAGCGGATGGGTATCGCTCGCTTGAATTGTTTGGGATCATCTAACGGCTGTTATTGCTGCTGGTTATGCACATTTTATAGGAGCGGAAGACGACCCGGGGGCTTTGACATCTCGTATGTTATCCCTCCTGCACCCACTCCAGTGAAAGATCCGGAACCCGAAGAGCCCAAGGACGAGCGTGAGGAGGAGGAGATCGCGAAGGAAGCTGTGCGTGATTTGCTGTTGGAACGGACCACGAAGCTGGCTGGCAAGGAAACGTTCATGCTGGCGTGGCAGCGACTCTCGGATCAGTTCCCCACGCACCTGCCGGTGGTGCAGGCCAAGTTGCACCACTTCGACGCGGAAGCGGATCGGGCAGCGCAGTTGACGGACGTAATCGCCGCCGCAGACGCCGTGCTGGCGCTCATCAAGCAGGACGACTTGGCGCTGTTCTTCGGCACGCGAAGTGTCCCGGGCGACCAACCGTCTGCGGAGAAGAAGCTGCGGAAGGAGAAGGAGCAGGAGAAAGCCATTCTGGCGGATGCCTTGGCGCGTAAAGCCCGAGCGCTGGGTGACTCGGCGCAATGGGAAAGTTTCCTGGCGGCGTACGCTGAACTCGAGAAGTGGGCGGACGTCGAGACCCCCACGTATCTGCACGTGGCTCTGCTGCACGACCGCCACTACGACGCGTTTGGCTTGGCGCTGCAACGTCTGCGCAAGGTTCAGGAGCTGGAGCAGGCCGATAAGGCCAAGATCATCTCGGACGAGAAGCTGGCTGCGGAGGTTGCCAGCACGCTCGGGTCGCTCCAGTGGACGCACTGGGCGGCCAGCGAGACGCAGTGGGAGCGTCGTCGCGCTCCGTCGTCCTACCGCAGGTTCTGAGTGGTCGCGTTCAGCATCGGCATGAAGGGATCGAAGGTGACGCTGTGTCGGACAGAGAGCAGCTTGACCCGTCATAAAAATAAAATGCGTGTGCATTTCTTGCACAAGTTGAAGCAACGTTGCTCAAAATTGCGTTTTTGGCTTTCGCTGAAAAAAACAAATACTGATTTAGTATCTTCCCATCTGGAAAGATACGCGAAACTTATCCCGTAACTTACCGTACTGTACACAGCTGATTTCGACTAAGTACGACCTGCATCCACTCTGCAGAACCGGAGCCAACTCCCCTCCCCTTCAGACCTCCCACTTCCGAATCCGCCCGCAGGCGAGCAAGGCGAGCGAGCCAAGCGAGTCGTTCCCTCCCTCCGTCGCTCCCGTCCGCTGACCTCCTCTACCATGGGGAAGACGATGGACGTGTGCACGATCGTGGCCGAGTTCGTGATCCCGGAGCTGGGCGAAGCCATCTCGGAGGCGCTGGCCTCCGTGGTGGACGTGATCAAGGAGCTGCGCGAGAACGAGCAGATCTGCCGCCGCGTGTACGAGCGCATGAAGTTCGTGAACGAGGAGCTGTACAAGATCGCGGACGAGGCGGAGCTGAAGAACAACCGCGTGCTGTTCATGTACGGCACGACCCTCTTCAACTTCCTCAAGTTCCTGGAGAAGCAGGCCAAGAAACGATTCATCAAGCGGCTGGCGAGCAATCGCAAGGTCGTGGAGGCCATCCAGGACTTCCACCAGGACATGGACGACCTCTTCCGCCTGCTGAACATCGCGAATATGAACGAGATGGCCAGGTGGAAGCAGGAATGGGAGGAAGACCGCAAGAAGATCAACGAGCAGATGGCGAAGGTGCTGTCTAACACGCAGACCATCCACGCGGAGATCCAGAATGCGGGCAATTCACTGACTGAAGTAATGGCCATGATGAAGTACGAGCTGGACTACAAGAAGGAGCAGAATGACCCGGAGCAGGTGAGGCTCATGACGAGGGCCTTCGGTAAGGTCGTGGCCGCCTCCAAGACCAAAGTCCCAGCGATCCCCGAGTGGTTCATCTCCAGCGACGACGTGGACTTCGACGTCAAGGAATTCTTCGACTGCGGCTCGTACGGCTCGGTGCACCGTGGCACGTGGGGCAAAGGCACGAAGGTGGTGGTCAAGTGTCTGCTGATGGACGACGCCAAGGCGATGAAGTCGTTTTTCCAGGAGGTGGAAGTGTGGCACATGCTTAACAATCCTCACGTCGTCAAGCTCTACGGCGCCTGCCATGTGAGCACGCCAGCCTTCTTCGTGTGTGACGACGCAGCCCACGGCAACTTCTCCGACTACTTCGAGAAGGACAAGAGCGAGATCTGGCGCCTCTTCTACGAAGCTGCGCTGGGTCTGGACTACCTCCACCGGGAGAAGGTGGTGCACGGCGACCTCAAGTGCAACAACATCCTTGTGGGCAGCGATGACAGAGCCAAGATCTGCGACTTCGGCTTCTCGTACATCCGCAGTCAGTCCGTGGGGTTGAGTGCCAAGGCGCAGACGGACGCGATCCGCTGGAAGGCGCCCGAGTGCCTCATGCAGGTGGGCGACGCAGCGCCGGACGCGAGTTTGAACCCGCGGTTCGCCTCGGACGTGTTCTCCTTCGGCATGTGCATTATCGAGGCTTTCTCGGGCGAACCTCCGTACGGCACCGACGACGACGAAGTCATCCTCGATAAAGTGTACGAGAAGCAGCCGTACCCGCGTCCGGATGGCCTGCAAGACGAGGAGTGGGCGCTGGTGCAGAAGCTGACCCACCCGAACTGGGAGGAGCGGATGAAGATCTCCACGGCCATCGATGAACTCAAGGGGTTTGCAGAACGAGAGCTTGCAGCGAAGCGGGCGAACCGCGACTGCCCTAATTGCTCGACGGCCATTCCGGTGGATTTCATGTTCTGCGGCAAGTGTGGCTACCGCGTGCAGAAAGGAGTAGCCGCGTCTGCGTGAGGGAACTTGGCTCAAGTGCTCGCTATCTTCGCAGAGCTCCGGAGTGCACATTTGCTTTTCGATTTACGTTCGTATCTGCAGTCAAACTTCCATTTTTCTGAAAAATCATACATTCATGCTGCGTTTCTGTTTACAAAATATTGTTTCCAAAATTATGTTTTCATAATTTTATAGATATTATGTATTTTATTATGCTCTGCACGCAAAATGGAGAGCGAGTTATTTATCTTGGCGTATTATAATAATGAACTCCCTTTAGGAACTGCTAGTGAACTTAGGCAACAGCGCCAAAATTCCGCCTCAATAGCTGGCTGCAGCCAGAATTAGCCTCTCGCCAAAATTCATTCCAGAATTAGGCCTGAATGTTGTATAATTGCCCAGGTTTAGCTATAAAATGATTTAGACCATAATAATGACCGCAAAAAGGCGAGAGGCACAATAGGAAGTTTACGGGTATAATACGATTTGCAGCAAATATGAAAATGACAACTCACTCGCTTGAAAGGGTAATTTTGTTGCGAAGGAATTATGACTTCTCAGGAAATGGAATGTTGAATATGGATACCGGACCAAACATGTTGAGGACTGCAGCGACACATTTCTTCAGTCGCAACTTCCGACTTGGAAGCCACAGAACTTGATTTTCACCTGAATGACAATCGAGCAAGAGGCGCAGTTGCGGTTCGCCAGCTTTCTCTCGGTCCTCGTCAAAGCAGTCGACGAAGTTGCAGTGGATTGCGTCCTCACACACGGAGAAGACCGGCGTGCTCATCCGGTTGCTGGCCAGGCGCTTGAACAGACTCTTCTTGGCCTGCTTCTCCAGGAATCGGATGAAGTTGGCGATGGTGTTGCCGTACATGAACAGCACGCGGTTCTGGCGCATGGTCTGCTCGTCCGAGATCTTGGACAGCTCGGACAGCACGAACTGCAGGCGCTTGTGCACGGCGCAGCACATCTCCTCGTTCTCCTTCATCTCCTGGCAGATATCGTACACCTTCTTGAGCGCGTCCACGATCAGGCCGCCCACGCCCGGCACCACGAAGTCGGCCACGAGCGAACAGACCGCCGCCATCGGGGCTGCTGGGGGATCGGAGGCGAAAGGCGAAGTGGGAGGAAGCGAGCCGAGGACCGCCGCAATTTCAAAGTAACTTGGAAGCAAAATACCTGAACCATGATAAATACCAATAGGCAATTGCGTCCAAGTACCAGAAGACATTCACACGGGAAAATAATCTGAATTACGAGCACAAACCCTCGTGAAAGAGCTGTCTAGATTGCGGAGCTCACCCGAATGTTGCTAGCTCTTTGTCAAGCTGCAAACCGCACTTCCCGCAGAACTTGTAGTCCCCAGGAATGTCAGTCGTGCAATCCGGACATTTTCGCGTTGCTGGTGTCGCTTCCTGTCTTTGATTTCCACGTGTCTCTCGGTCCGCGAACGTCTCCAACTTGTCGATGACGTCGACGAGTTTGATGCGCTCCTCCCATTCCCAATGACACATTTGCTGCACGAGTTCCCACTCGTCGTCCTCCATCCCATCCGGTCGCGGATAAGGGTGATGGTTGAAGATGTGGTCCAGGACAGTGTCGTCGTCGTCCAATCCGTACGGCGGCTCGCCCAAGAAAGCCTCGATGATGCACATGCCGAACGAAAACACATCGGACGCGAAACGCGGGTTGAACTGCGGATCTGGCTTCCCACTGACCGGCTTCAAGCACTCCTGTGCCTTCCAGCGGATCGTCGCCGGCTGGGGCTTGGCGCTCAATCCGACCGACTGACTGCGGATGAACGAGAAACCGAAGTCGCAGATCTTGGCCTTGCCGTCGCTGCCCACCAGGATATTATTGCATTTGAGGTCGCCGTGAACCACCTTCTCCTCATGTAGGAAGTCTAGGCCAAGTGCGGCTTCGTAGAACAATCGCCAGAGACTGCTTCTATCTCGTTGAAAGTAGTTGACGAAGTTGCCTCGGGTCGCGTCTTCGCAGACGAAGAAGGCTGGCGTGCCGACATGACAGGCCCCATACAGTTTCACGACATGTGGGTGGTCAAGACGATGCCACACTTGCGTCTCTTTCAGGAACGACTCCTTGGCCTCGTCGTCATCCACCAGCAAGCATTTGATCACCACTTGGGCGTCCTTCCCGCGTGAGGCTCCCTTCCGCCACGTGCCGCGGTGCACAGAGCCGTAGGATCCGCAATCGAAGAAGTCTTGTACATCGAACAACGCGTCGTCTCGCGGGATGAACCACTCGGGGATTGTGGGCAAGGTCACGTTCGACAGGCGCGTGAATCTATTGACGACTCGCTCCATCAGCGCTAAGTACTCTCTGCCGTCCATGTCGATCGAGTAGTCCGAGGCCTTGTGGTCCAGCTCGTACTTAAGCATGAAGAGGCCTTCCACGAAACCAGGACTGCTCTTCTCCGAGTGCAGCACCTGCGCAGTACCCGCGATACTCTGGAGTTTCTCGAGCTTGTTGTGTCGGTCTTCTGTCCATTGCTGCCTCCAGACCTGAGTCGCCGGAGATCCACTATCACCGGCAAGCAACGTCTCCAGTTCGTCGAGATCTTCGTGGAAGTTCAGCAGCTCCTCCTCCACTTTGCGGTTACTCGCTAAGCGCTTGATGAAACTCGATTCGGTGCGTTTCTGCAGGAACTTGACGAACGCCGCTAGGGTGTCGCCGAACTTGGGCAGCAGGTTGGCTGGACCCAGTCGCTTGTCGTCCACTATCGCCTTCAGTCGCTCGCACACGTGGCCGCACATGTCGCCGCTCTCGCGCATCTGCTTGCAGTGCTTCTCCGCGGTGGCGATCGCCCCCGAGATGCGGCCTCCGAAGCCCGGGACGACGAACTCCGAGGCCCGAGAAGCTCCAGTCGCCGCCATGACTCGGGCGGCGTCGTCGGTCTGGCCTGTCCAAAGAAGAAATGAGGGCGAGAACAGAGAAGCTTCGGCCAGCAGCCAGCGGCGGATACGGTACGTGTAGTATTCCTGGAAGAGCGCATCGAGGATAAGCTTTTGGAAGAGCGGCGGGTTCCGGTGGGTGGGAATATTGTTGGGAATATCTTCGTAAGCTTTGTCCGAAACGATTTTGAAGCCAAATTGAAAGTTTCAGGAATATATGTCAGAGAAGGCACGTCCGAGGAATCTTCAGTTAACGCTTTGAAATCTTCCGCTGGTTGGTCGATTTGCGCGGCTGAGTTGGGTGCAAATGAGCGTTTTCTGCAGCGCAAATCACACTTCCAGCAGGCCAAATCACGCGCACCCTGTTTATGTCTACTATTCCCTCCGATACTTCATAAATTAGATCACATCCCAGTGGCAAGCGCCGCATTTCGGTTCACAATAGACTTCATATTACATATACTGCAAAATCCAATTATATCCATAAATTGTGTACCCTTCGACACTATCGCCTACTGTTTTGAGTTACTTGATGCATCCGATCCGATCGTGCGGCGGTCCTCGGCTCGCTTCCTCCCACTTCGCCTTTCGCCTCCGATCCCCCCAGCAGCTCCGATGGCGGCGGTCTGTTCGCTCGTGGCCGACTTCGTGGTGCCGGGCGTGGGCGGCCTGATCGTGGACGCGCTCAAGAAGGTGTACGATATCTGCCAGGAGATGAAGGAGAACGAGGAGATGTGCTGCGCCGTGCACAAGCGCCTGCAGTTCGTGCTGTCCGAGCTGTCCAAGATCTCGGACGAGCAGACCATGCGCCAGAACCGCGTGCTGTTCATGTACGGCAAAACCATCGCCAACTTCATCCGATTCTTGGAGAAGCAGGCCAAGAAGAGTCTGTTCAAGCGCCTGGCCAGCAACCGCAAGGTGGTGGCGGCCATCCAGGAGTTCAACGAGGACATCGACGACCTGTACAAGCTGCTGAACGTCGCGTTTATCCAGGAGATGAACAACTGG